>JAHWFP010022361.1:20147-44919 GCA_023313725.1 Lithobius niger | reverse complement strand
TATAACTTTAATTAGGCCTGAAGAAGATCCGAGGAAAGGATCGAAAATTCGCCGACGTGCACAAACCAGTTGAGTGAGTTAAACCTTTAATACTTTGAACATTATGGGTTATTTTTGCAATAAAACTAACCCAGCATAACTGGAGCTCTTTTGTTGCAAAGTACAGATCATACCAAATTATACTAAAATACACTGGAGTGAGTTGGTTACTTAAAAGTGTGTACATTACTTCAAATGTAAGGTTCCCTTACTGGACAAAGACTCGCAAGGTGCATGACAACAGAAAGAATTAATTCTCGCAAATTAATTTTCATTTTGGATGCGTTTATTACAATTGGGGAAGTTTTCGGGAAAGGGGAAAAACTGGGATGGAGATACACATAATCGGGGGAACAGAACATCGTAGATGTATCTAAATTCACCCGTCTTGGATGGGACAGATTTTCACCCGTCTTTAGATGGGCCAGCTTCTAGAAATAATAATAATAATATGATGATGAAGAATAATAATACATAATGAAACTTCCGTAATAAAACAGTCACATAGTGAAGTAAATTTTACACAGAATGCAACGTTTCAATCCCCTAATCGAAATCGTTATCAAACAGTAAAAAAAATACAAAAGGCTGCAACCGCAGTAAAAAATGCAGTTAAGCCATTCCACTCCAAAAAGCTGGATGGGTAGCAAAAACGACGAGGGGATGGAGGAGGTAGCTGACTCCAATTTTTAGTTTACTGTATGGGATCTTGAAACACTGTTTATTTAATGCAGTGAACATCCCCCTCGCACTTCCTCATTAGAAAAAATTGGGTAAAATAATTAAAAACGTATAATGTACCCTAATTAATAATAATAAGTTTGTTGCAAACACAACCGGACTGGCAAGGACCCGGTGGTCACTAACAACTGCCATCCGAAGTTAAAACAAAAAACAAAAAATTAAAAATTACAAAAGTTTGGGATTTTAAGAGTTTAAAATGAAGACAATGGCCCGGATACAGAGGAAGGGTAGATGGTATTGGGTTAGGGTCACGAATGCCTTACCACCAAGGTTAGACCTACCAGGGACACAATGGTCCCCGATGGCAGCGCCAAACGTGAGGGACAAGTGAGGGGAAAGCCGGTTATCATTGTCAATATGTCTAAAAAATTAATAATAATAATGCATCGCAGTTTAAAGCTTGGCCTAAACCATTTGTCAATTATAATTCTGACAACTTAAATCATATGGCCAATTCATAGAAGCTGAGAGTGATTTTGTTAGGCGCTCGAGTCTAGTTGGTCTTTTCTTTAGTACAGAAATATACCCAAGACAGTATAAACAGTTTCAACTTTAATAAGAAATTCTACGTAGTAATGATGCAGCAAGACATACAAAACAGGGGTGTATTTATTTACCATTTGGCACAACACAAGAAAAGTATTGAGAGTGCCATTCAAAATATAAAAAAAAGCAAACCATAAGGCTACATATTAAAAAAAACAAGAAAAATAAAAAAAGGTAAAACATTAAAGCAACACATTAGCCAGAGTGAGAGCAAGAGCATTTCTCCTCAGCCCCTTACAACCTCTTCTGGAGTAATACTTGTCCAAACGATTCCACTCTCTCACTATACAGGGAAAAAAAAAGAGTCAAGGTTGGTGTTTATGTGCAAATGAGATGTCAAAGGATTTTGAATAGAAGAATTTACATTTAAGAATTCTTAATAGTAAGCCTCAAGCATATGGCAAGCCATTCCGTCTTTTATTACAGAAATCTGTAATTCATTCAAAAATATCTGCAATTTATTTAAAGATATCTGTAATTGAATTGCAGATATCTTTAAATGAATTATTGATATCTGTAAATTGAATTACAGATATGTATAAATGGCACATATTTAGATCTTTAAATGAATTGCAGATATCTGGAAATGTTTTGTGATATCTTTAAAGAATTACAGATATCTTTAAAAGAATTGCAGATATCTTCAATTAAATTAAAGATATCTGTAATTCTGTAATAAAAGACGGATGGTTTGCCATACAAGCACTATACATTTTAAGTGATCAACTATACATTTTCAGTTTTCCTTTGTCCATGGTGTTGATAAGTTATTTTGGAGCATTATTATTTCGTATTGTCACAATGCATGCCCATAACTTATTTGTAAATGTAATAATTCAGTGACATTTTTTATGTCACCCCGTGCAGCCTCGTTTGGTGTGGAAGGGCTTGGTTAAGTTTTCTGTTATAATCTTTTAGTTGTATTAACAAAGCTTTTCAGTCTTTTACGTTTTCTTTTTGCTTGGTAGTGATTCTGATTGGGGGAAAGAAACAATGCATTCAGTGTAAACTTAATGGGTATTTTTTGGTACTATTAATTTTGCCTAAAGGGCGTCTTCTTCTGTTTAACTAATTTGTAATAATTTGGTTTGAGGCCTTTTTCACAGTTTAATACGTAAAATGTAATTTTACCTGTAAACTTTCATGGAACCAGCGATCCACATATTCATATAGTTTTCATAATTCCTGCCTTCATCGCATCACGTCAAGTTGGCTGTTTAAATGTTTATTCTCCCTCATACTCACCTGATAGTGGTGCCTACCGGACAAGGTAAGTTTATGGGAATTAGGTTCATCACTGTTTGGCAAGCTCCATCAGTTAGGTTGATTTTATGTTGCTTGTTCTTCATTATTGTTTCCAAAATTAGGTAGCAGTGTATTAAAAGACAATTGACATTTTTTTTATAGCCGACGAAGATATGCATTAACTGTTTTAATAGCAGTTTCCCGTTTTGAGCTTTATTTTCGCCTAGAATCTTGAAAGTTGTCTTCCCTGCCTAGCTTGTATGGTACTGCGCATGCGCGGGCCTAGGTCTGCTTATATAAGCTCCGGCGCAGCGAACTGTTGGTATCATTTCTCCTAGGGCGATCGCCCCGTGTGGTCGTTCTTTGAGCTTCTCCGTTCAACATTCCGTGCCCCATCCGCATACCGTCGTTCCAAGGATGGGGCGTTCCTCCGCCTTCCGTCGTCCTGCGGAGGGTGCGTTCCTCCGCTCCTACGCCAGGGACAGTCGTTTCACCTCCCATTGCTTCTGTCAGAACCAGTGGATGATGCACCGACCCTTTCGTCCATAAACCCATCCTCCTTACAAGAAACTGACCATGTTGTGAGGCTATTCCTCTAGGACCTATTCCGTCCTCTTTGGTTCCCCCTCCGGGGCTAACGTCACAGAGCACTAGACTCCATTCTCATTCCCTCTGTCACGTGCAGTCATTCTGCCCTCCGCCGACTACTCGCCACTACCGACTGTTCCACCAGTCCTCCCTTACGAGACCATCACTCCTTCCGGGTTGCTCTCTAGTCCATCAGAACCTATGGTTCCTTGTTTACCTTGCATCTTTACAAGCGCCCGTCTATGACACGACCTTTTCTTTGCCAACAGCCTCAACACCCTCCGCCATCCTTTTTCCCTGCCGGCAGTCAGAGGAAGGCAATCGTAGTTTGTCCTATCCGCGGCTTGACGCTGCCTTCCCTCACGACCGTTGCTCTTAAGGCGACTGATGCCTCACCAGTAATAGTCTGATTCTTTCCTCCATAACAATCCTCATGTTACCCCTCGCTTCCCCGCTCAGCCTCCGTCCGTACCAGGACAGGAGGGGGGGGGGAGGTTGCATCCCAAGTAGGAACATCAGCATCATGTCAGCCGTGTTCCTCCCACCAGGCCTTGGTCTGTAACACGGAGGAGAGGCTCTTATCACCTGTCACAACCAACACTAACACTCTACCCACTGCGCATCCTCCTGCGCAGCCTCCTTCATGTATGACACCTCGTCCATCACGCCCCACCACATCCTTCATGGTTACAGTTTGCGCATTGCCTATAAGATTCCACATCCTCCTCTCTTGCTACTTCACTGCACAGAGATCCTTTCTTCTCTAGCCGCCACGCCGTTCACTTTGCTTCGCGAGCCTCCGCCTTCCGCATTCCTGCCTTCCGCCTCTGCGTTCCTATGCCTCGCGCTAAAGGGACGCCACGGGATGACACCTCCCGCACTCGCCGTTCCGCATCCCCGAGCCACGTTCCGCCTATTGAGGAGGACGTGTAGGTTCTTGAACTAGCAACATAACAGGATTCCTTGGAGCCACCCGTTCTGCCTCCGAATCCCTTCCTTTCTGGGTCATTATCCATGCCTTGTAACACCGCGTACACGTCTCCCATCCCTTGCGGTCGACCGCCTCCAGCACGGTCCCTTTCCGATGAATTCTCTCGCAGTAAGGAACGATATGCCTGTCTCAAACTTCAATGCAAGGCGTGAAAAGTAGCAGCCAGGTTGGCCTCTCCATCAGCCCTCCATTAACTCCACTCGACCTATCCTCACGTTCCTCTCAACATTCTGTAGCCGAATGTTCCGCTACCCAACGGAACAATGAACCACTGACAAGTCAGCTTTTGCTTTCCTTTCTCTCCAGCATTGCATGCTGTTGTTTAATCAAAGGAGTGTGATATCCCTCCGCGCCGCTGCCACGTGCACATCCCACTGTGCAGCCCTCGTTTTCTTTTTTATTACAAACTTTGGCTATGCAGCCCGCTGGTGTTTCCCCTACCTTCAACCAGTGCAGCTGTGCCTCACACTGCTCCCCAACAGGACCAATCCTCGTACCTCAACCTACGTCTCGCTGTTCCCGTTCCACACACCATCTTTCTGCGGACAGAGGACTCCCTCCTCTCCTTCTTTGATGGTCATTCCAGCCCTCCGCGGCTTCTGGACTAATAAGAACTCCGTCCGTTCCTGCAGTGGAGGATGGCTCTTTTCCACCCTCCGCAGACCCACCGACCCCTTCCACCGTCCTCCAGACTGTCTCTCATCTCTCATTCTCTTCGAGTCTCACCAACGCGACGTGATACGTCCCTTCCCGGCTCCTGCATTCCCGCTTCGCGGTCGATCATTCCGCCCTCCGAACCAGCCTCCTCACCCATGCTGGCCTCCTTATCCACGGATGATCCTTCCTTTCTAGCTCAAGGTGCCACAGCCCGATTGGTCATCCTCTCGATTCCTCTTCCATTCCTCGTCTCCGGTTTACCACACCTCCGCCTACCGCTCACCAACTTCTCTCAAAGCAACGAGTAGAACGGGCACGTCGTCAGCAAGCTACCGCCTCCGCCGTTCCACCGTCCGGCTAGTCAACACAGTGTTCTTCAACCTCCCACACCACGCCGAAGAAACTGCCGCAACGGAAAACAGCCTCCGGATTCCCCAAAACGGCCAAGGCTCCCATCAACGGGTGCTATCCCAGCGATTGACAAAACCCCTGGTGTACGCTCACTGAAATCCGGCATACCAATGACCAACTCAGTGGAAATCAAAACAACACGTTTTCCCTTTACACCTCCTCGTCGCTGCAGCGTGCCCTCTGCACTCACAATTCAGGAAAACATGATCCTTCTCCACGATCCACTCTTGAAGCAGCTCCTCTCCTAGAACGTCCTTCGTTCCCCATTCCGCAACCTTGTTCCACCACGACATCACACGCTACCATGCCTCAGCTTCAACTCGGTCTGTTCCCCGTGGTGTCAGTGTTATAGGAAGCACTAACACAGGGATAACATTAATCGGTCCGCAAGATGGAGGACTTGAACTTCAACATCGATTTCGTGCTAACATTAATGGGACACTTCTCAACTGAATACAGCTCGTTACGTTCCACCCTAACGAAACTACCGACCCTCCGTCAGACAGCCAAAGAAGCAGACAAGCTACAAGCAGAACATGCCTTAAATACGTGCATCCAACGAAGCTTTGACAAACGAGTTGGAAGTCGTAAACCAAAAGTGCTACTCCATGAGACTGAATTATGCTCTCCTCCGCACACATCACGCCTCTCCAGTTCCATCTTCGCCATGGTGTTGGTTATATTGCACAACACTCACACAACGCTCCGTCCACAATAGGGACCGCCTGGCCTTCCCGTCGGCCCTCTGCCACACCCCTTCAATCACCAACCATCCGGGACTACATCATGCAGCCCCATCTTCTCTGCCATCCCCGCTAAACGACACATCCGCCATCGCCCAACAAATTTTTACTTCATGGGCCTCTGTCTCCTCTACGGCCTCCGCCATCAATTTACGTCCTCCACCTTCTTCTGCGGACGCTCCTCCACCAGCAGATGGTTCCTCTGCCTCCGTATCCTCAACGGCCTCCACCTTCAATTTGCGTCCTCCACCTCCTCATGTGGACGCTCCTCCGCCAACGGATGGCCCCTCCACCTCCGCCTCCACCTGTGGCGTTTCATTTCCAGCAGGATGACATCGACTCACCCGAACGCTCCAGGGGTCACACTTGCCACCCCAATTCCTACCAATACATCCAAAACCAACACTATGTGTATCCCTGCGGTGGATGGAGGTCTCAACAATGGCACTTCTGATCGTTCTCCCGTTTCCGTTTGGCGTCAAACTCTGGAATCACCGCTCCTATCTCATCTCTCAAATTATCCTGTGTGGCAATTCGACGACGCTCCGTCGTTTGTACCAGTCTTCCATAGCATCAATCCTAATACAAGAATCGCCGCCGGAGACCTGCCTTGCTCTCCGTGTCATGCTACGGCTACAGGGGTGGCCGTGGGATTCAGAATGTTCCCGTAACTCTCTCACCCTTCGTTCTCCCAACAAAACATCAGACTTTTTTAATCCGATATGGCAGTGAGTTGTCCGCTTTTGCGGTTCCCTTCCCAATAAGGGACGGTAAGAACATTCTCCTCGCTCACCACTTCCCTTCGTACCCGGTAGCTCCCGACTGTCACAACATCCGTTCCGCAAGCATCAAGACAGTAACAAATTCAACGTCCAACCACATCCTACTAGCATATTCATCATCCTCAAAATTTTCCTCTGGTTTCTTCACGATACCTCCGCTTCCACCATCCTCATCCTTCCCACAAGGCAAGATGGTTTCAGCTGTTATGGTTGATTCCTTGCTTTGTACCCCTTAAATGCTAGACCACTGCCTACGGTGTATTTTTTAACCTATTATTACACATCCTTGAGAAACCGCATCCCGAATCTCACCTTACAATTGACTTTGCTAACTCACTTGAGTCTTGCTACGTCCCAACTCTGGCAACATGGTGAAAGTGGTTGTGAACACAGATGCGTCTATATCAGGAAAGTTTCTCTTCCTGGGGGTGCCAGCTCGTACTGCGGGTAGATAGAACCTAGCCCTCCTCCAGGAAACGAAGTCTGCTATTAAAACAGGCAATGTATATTTTTGTCGGCTATAAAAAGACTAAAATTGCAGTGCCCGAACCTGCTTAATTTTAGTTTTTTTTTTGCCTAACCGAAAATATACATTACCTTAACTCCCGCCCAAACCTCCCCTCCATGAGCTAGGTTCTGGAAGGTGGAGAAATGATGCCAACAGTTCGCTGCGCCGGAGCTTATATAAGCAGGCCTTGGCCCGCGCATGCGCAGTACCGTACGAGCTTGGCAGGGAAGACAACTTTCAAGATTCTAGGGGAAAATAAAGGTCAAAAGGGGAAACTGCTATCGGTTAGGCAATAAAAACTAAAATTAAGCAGGTTCGGGCCCTACAATTTGAGTCTTTTTCGAAAGTTGGTTGATGGTTTGTTGGTGGTGAATGGCTATTACATTTTCATGTTCTTTTTCTTCGATTGCCGTTTCGTTTTACTTTGTATGCTGGATCAACTTTTGTTCGGTTTGGTCGATTTAGAAGCTGTCGCAAGATTGCATTTAATTTTGTAAACAACATCATCATATTGTTGGGGGGGTCTGTTGGTTGAAATAAATAGTATGTAGGTACTATGTGCTATACTGTACACTACAAATTACTATATACCATATAATTATCAATTACCACGGGAAGATGCATATAAATCTTTGTAATATTTTTAAAAGCGGACCATAGTTTCTTTACCTCTCCCTCTGAGTCTAAGATGATAACTTACATTTTGGACACGATGATATTTAATAATTTGTTTAATTTATTTTTCGCACCAGGTAGTTTTACTCGTTTAACGAGTAAAACTACCTGGTGAGAAAAAATATTTTCATGGATCCGACGGCCTACCACCAACAGCTCAGCAGGAGGGTCAAACACGTTTTAACAGCCAATTCGGTGTGATGTAAATGCGTACAGGTTTTAAAGACCATCTCTGGCTATGGATCACCCAATTACCTTTTACCTAATATAAAATATGAAAAACTAGTTGATCTAATTATAAACTGCCACGAGGAAATACATGTTAACCATGATGACATTTGTTAATGCAGGTAAAATTCACCATTACTGATGATGACGTTTGTTAATGCAGGTAAAAATCACCATCACTGATGTGAATGACAATGCTCCCAAAATTAAACTTTCTAAAGAGCAGATAACATTTAATGAAGATCGACTTCCTGGTGAAAATTTGCTAACTATCGATGCTGAAGACAATGACAAAGGTGAAAATGGACATGTCACATTTTCCCTGGAGAACGTGGATGCAACAATCAAAGGTACCGGTAGAAATTACAATTTTTGCAGCTCCCATGAACTTAAGTCAAAACACACATGTTCGATTACCAGTTAACTGACACCACATAAAACATGCGCAGTGTTACTTGCCCACCATATTGAGCCGATCGGTCGTATAAAGTTAGCAAATACTTGACTGTATAGTTAGTAAGTACTGTGAATGATTTTAACGAAAACGTCAACTAATTTTAACAATTTGTGACGACGTCCCTACTTGATCTTTCATTTCATATTTTACTGTTTGCTGCTATATAGCTTATCCATGCTGTTTATTGTAAGTGAAGTGAACAATACACTCGAAAGCAGCTCATATTCGAAATACCACCACTTGCCCTGACCACAACTTGGTAGTATTCCTTGGTAGTAAAATAATTTGGAACTGAAATAGCTTATCAGCGCTCCGAAAAGCATTGCATTTTGCGAAGTAGTTATCTTCTGGTATGAAACTTTACCATTGGCGGATTTAGCATGGTGCGGATGGTGCAGCAGCCCCCCCCCCTTCCTTCCCCCAAAATATATTATTTTACGATTATTGGATTTTTTTATTATAAATTTAAAAAGGAAAGCGAGAGAACAGAGCATTTTGACTGTGCGACTGTACTTCGTTATCAAAAAGGAGTCGGGGAGGTAATTAGGGCACAAAATACATTTTCATAGGAAAAATAAGGCAGCGCACCTCCCTTAACAGAATTTTGGATCCGACCCTGAACTTTACATTTGCTTAGTAATGTCCACAAGATTGGGCAGCACAGCGAGAGCAACCTCCACTTATTCACAGTCCAAAGTTATACATGACATGGAATACAACCAAAGAAGAAGAAAATAATATCGAAATATGTAGATTGAGACAACCTGAGGCATATGTGACATCTTAAAAAACACTTTCTTAGCCTGAAAAGATTTACATCCATGAACTTTTATAAAGATTGCAGGGACCTGAACAGGGAGAATTCCAGATTGTGCGTGTAATTTATCTCGTTAATAGTAGCCATACGTTCCTTTAAAACCATTAGCCCTAGTCTTGTGGCTTAAAGTGAAACAAAAAACCTGTTTGGCTCCACCGAAATCTGGTTATGCAGGAAAGAGTATTTGAGGTAAAGATCAGTCTTTTAAGCACCTCATCTCCAATCTGCAACATGAAAATCCTTAAACATTCCATGTATCGTACATTATATAATTCTAGAATGTACTTCCTGAACATTTCCTAAACTGATTCAATTAGTTAAATATCCAGGATAAGATATAGAGGCCAGACGTGGTTGGAACACTCCACAAAATAGGAAGGACGAAAACCAAGAAAACCCAGGGTTGCTTTGTCTTTGGACTGGTATTAGAAAAGTCAGTGTTCTTCCTGTATGCGCACGGGAAACTCGTGTTTCTTGCTATTTACAAAGTACTAACCTTCAGTATGTACACCCAGGGTTTGAATTTGTTTCCTTTGATGCCGAAAAAAATGTTGCCATCATTGGATCTGGAGCTGATCATTTCGGAAATCTCTCGGAAATTAAAAGATGGACCCCCCTCCCCCCCTCGTTCCTCAAACTTGGGAGGGATGTTGAAACTTTCATTAGTGCACTTAAAAGTCATTTTTTAGACCACATTCTTTGAATATGAAGGCAAATACTCTTAACAAATTAATGGCGTACCAATGGGAATCCCGTTCTCAACATTTTTCTGCAACAAACTCGTGAATGAAGTCGACAATAAACTGGTCAAAAAATTCCCACAAATTAAATATTACAAGCGATACATAGACGATAGTTTAGCACCCTTACCATCTCAGCTAAAGGTAATCGTCCTTGAGTTTCCCAGCAGCATTACAGTTCATCAATTTTACTATATGGAATCCTCAAAAAACAACGTCATCTCATTTCTGGTTGTAAACATAATTGTTAGTCAAAATAGCATTGTAGAATTCACACACGACAGAAAAAGCATGCAGTCTACCCGCACCTGCATTTCAACTCCTACGTTGATGCCCATGGTAAAAGTAATGTTGTGATTAACGAAGTTAAACCTGTTGTTTATTATACAAGTAATACTGACCTACTACAGCGCGAATTCCAATACGTGTTGCAAAAATATGTGGAGAATGGAGAGTCCAAATGAATATTCAGACTGTTAAAATTGAAGCGCAGATGCAGTGGATTGTGAAGAAACATTTTTACTGCGATGAAACATTTACATGGTTGAATTTCGAGAAGAAGGAATCAGATACCAACTTAGGCATCTCCGCAATGCGTTGCGTTTAGAGATTAAACCACAATGGTTATGTTGTACAATGCAAAATTGAGATATCCGAATACACATTGCATTGGTTCGCACGCAGCGGACCTTGTAAACTATGATTACAAGTTAGTTTATGTTTACACTGGTGCTGTGTATGCAGTTTATATTTATACACTGTAAAGTATTTATGCATGCACTAGCTATTACTAATATTACTAATAAATGGATATATAGTAGCTAGTCAACAGTTCAAATTGTCCTAAATCACACACGGGAATTTTAACGCAGACCACCTTTAAAAACACGTCTTTTACACTGATCTTGAAATAACAAAAATAATGTAAACAAAAAAATCTTAACAACAGTCTTTTCTATAGATGACCATCTACCGTAATTATTTAAGAATGTGCGGAAAGCCCACCATTTAAGGGGGTTCCTCAAGTGTTAAGTTACCTTGAGATTGTTTTTGTTTCGTGGTAAGAAGTGATAGGATAAGTTGTTATTAGAAATACAAAGGGTAATATGGATTACCCTTGGTAATACCAGGAGCCGATGAACAAGCCCCATTGATTCTGAAAGCCCACCTTTTACTTGGGCTTTCTTCACATTACACAGTTGTTAGAATTTTTTGTTTACAATCAAAATTCATTAAAAACGTATGATGTGTGTGAGTGTACTCCTCTTGAACCAAAGCACCTAAAAAGATGGGAGTAGGGCCAAACGAAAGATATTAAATTGCGCAACCGTTAGGCCTATTTTTATCGCTGTAACTTGATTTTATGACCCTCAAATACGCGAAAAAACACTGCAAAATAACGTCAAAGTTTTTTTTACCCTCATGACGTTTGTTCATGATGTCATACTTTGTTCATGCAAAGTTTATTATGCCTGAACAAACTTTGACCTTCCAAAGTAAACTTTGCCTGATAAGTTTATGAATTGGACTTTGTATCAGTACGAAGTAACAGAAACATGACATATCGAATATACGGATCTCAAGATCAGTAGGAAATCAAAATTCACTTTGTTTTCGGGCCATCCATTGTTGACACGCGTAAAGAACTTTGATACTGCATTTCAAAGTACGAATGTAGAAATAAACTTGCTTGCCAAAAAAAATTTATAAAGTGACTGATGCGCGGAAAAAAAGCAGACCCTAGGGTTGAAAAGGTGGTCGCACATTCAGCTTTGAAACATGGAAGTGTGTGGATTGAGTGAGCAAAGTGAGCAATTACCATGTAAACTAAACTAAATGTAGGGGCTTACTTCTGGAGGAGTAGACGAACAAATGTGCAAACAAACAAACAAATCGTATGTTTTGAATAATGTAGATGAAATGCAGGCGTGCTTAGGAATGTAATGGACGAACTGTTAGCATGTTAGCAAGAACAATTAGTTTGCATCGAAATAATCAGCACTTCGATGTGGTGATTAGGGGTGGTTGAAAATACTTTTTTTTCGAATTTTGACAATGGGTAGTGCGGAAAAGTTGTGTTTCTAGACACAATGAACACATTTAAAATTTTGGAAAAATTGGTTAGTATCTTCTGGTTCCAAAATGTGCTTAAGTTTCGAAAATAACCGTAAAAACTACAAATTTTATCGATATTGATACAAAACCTTTTTCGAATATTGACAATGGGTAGTGTGGAAAAGTTGTGTTTATAAACACGATGAACACATTTAAAAGTTTGGGAAAATCGGTTAATATTTTCAGGTTCCCAAATAAGTTCCAAAGTAGTTGTATAAACTACTAATTTTGTCAACGCGTCTTGTCTTTTTGTGGATTCCGGACCGATGACTTTTTAGTTTAAGCTCCAGTCAAACTACTCCACGATGGACGTGCCTATTACTAGCTGTGATGGAGTTGGTGGTAAGTTTGTAGCCTCCAAAACCATATTATTACACTGAGTGTAATAACTTACACTCACTTACACCAGTTCAGTAAAACATGCTACTGCATCATAATTTTGATTACTGCTCTTACATCTTATTGTAATTGTAAAGTAGGTTGTTACTGGGTAGAGCATGGTTGATTAGGTTGGTCGACCGAATGACTGACATTCTGACATTATAGCTTAACGTTTACAGACAAAAATAAAGAAATAAAGAGGTCCATGATGTCCAAGAAAGTAAGGACATATAGTAACCACAACCAGGTCTCAAGTGTCACATCCCATATTTGGATGCCCACAAGAATTCACAAGAGATGATTTGGGAGATAGCATCTGGTTCCGACGGTTTCAACTATTACAATTCAGAAGAAGGTGGAAAGTCATCATGAAAAGGTTCAGAAAATTAAAACGGGTCAAAGTAAGAAAATTAAAGATACACCCATTTACCAGTCGCAACATCGAACAGTACTTTGGATTCTTCTTTGTACTAAGACAACTGAAACTGGTACACAGGTGCATCTTTATTTTCTTACTTTGACCCTTTTTTAATTTTCTGAACCTCTTCATGATGACTTTCCACATTCTTTTGAAATGTAATAGTTGAAACAGTTGGAACCAGACGCTTTCTCCCATATCTTCTCTAACTTGCTGGTAACCATCTTGCTTATATACCTAGCAGATGGGTCTTTCTTTTGTTGTTTTTTGTCTGTGCTCACCAAACATCCATATTGCTTCATCAGATCTTGGTAGGTAGAGAGATTATTACCAGTGAATTCTTGAGGAGATTCAAATATGCGACATGACACTTGAGACTTGGTTGTGGTTACTATATGTCCTTACTTTCTTGGACATCATGGACATCTTTATTTCTTTATTGTTTTTATACGTAACCGTTAATTTGTAATGTCAGAATGTCTGTCACTCGATCAACCAACTTAATAAACAACGTTCTACCCACTGACAATCTATCTACAATTAAAATATCATGTAACAGCAGTAAATACAATTATGATGCAGTAGCATGCTTCGCTAAACTGGTATAAGTGAGGGAGAGGATTTACTATACAGGTATCACTCACTGCAATACAAGTTCTAAGGGTTTTGGAGGCTACAACTACAAGCTTACCACCAACTCCAACACAGGTTGTAATAGCCACGTCCATCGTAGAGTAGTTTGACTGGAGTTTGAATTAGGTCATTGGTCCAGGATCCACAAAAAAGACAAAGCGTGTCGACGAACTTAGTCATTTTTACAGTTCTTTTGGAATTTTTTGGAACCTGAAAATATTAACCAATTTTCCCAAAATTTTAAATGTGTTCATTGTATCTATAAACACAACTGTTCCACACTACCCGTTGTCAGAATTCGAAAAAAAGGTTTTGTATCAATATAGATGAAATTTGTAGTTTTTACGGTTATTTTATAAACTTTAAGCACATTTTGGAACCTGAAGATATTAACCAATTTCCCCAAAATTTTAAATGCGTTCAATGAGTCTATAAACACAACTTTTCTGCACTACCCATTGTCAAAATTCTAAAAAAAGTTTTTTTCAACCCCCCCTAGTGGTGATGCTCTTGGAATCAAAGAAATTACATGAAACATGGATCGATGCCAATGAAGTGAGCGAAGGGAACGATATGACTAGTAATCATAAATAATGTAAACAAAAATTTTAACGGTTTCTTCTAGGTGACCAGCTACTGTAATTTAGGGTGTATTTAAGGTGTTCTTCAAGTGTCAACATGACTTGAGGTTGTTTTTGTTTCGTGGCAAGAAGTGATAGGATGATAAGTAGTTATTAGTAATATCACTTGAGGCTACTTTGAGGATTCCTCCGATTACGAAATCTGAGCTATATTTCAGAATACCACTTGCAACCTTCAAATCATTTCAAGGCATCCTTGCACCTTGAGGACTGTTTCAGACTAATATTGTCCTTAATCTTAAAAGCAACTGTTCTAATCGCTGTCTTTGTTTCAGACCTATTTGAAATTCAACAAACGTCTCCTAAATCTGGAGATTTATTGCTGAAAAATAAACCCCTTGGTAAAATGTGCATAAACAATGGGGAAATATGTTCATGGGAGGTTAATGTGGCTGCTAAAGACAATGGAAATCCACAGCTGACTGGAAAGAACGTACTTCTTAAGATCCGTATTGAAGACGTCAATGACCATTATCCAGAATTTCAAGAGCCACAAGAAGGTCAACTATTCCGAGCTGTAGTTGAAGTAAGTAAAAAAAAAGGCGTATTAGTGAATAACTTGGAAGAAATCTGGAGACAATCGTTGTGCCCTTGTGGTTTAAGTGGATCTTGGACACACCACCATCATTGGTGTAAGCTCCCATTGCTTCAAAAGCAATAGGAGCTGTATCAACATCTGAAGCGATTCGTAAATGCGTACAAGTGCCATAGCTTTTCGTAAACTCATCTACGTAAGAAGTGCCATAGCTTACTATACAAACGGTAACTAAAGGGCTATTCTACTCTGATTCCTTGGTCGATTATGGCCTTTTCCAATGCTCAATTTTATAATATGAAACGTTTCTTGTGTCATAACTCGAGGCGGGATGGACACTGGACAGTCTACAGCTTGATGGGCTCTAGTCCCTTGGGCGTCCTACTTTCTCGGAGTAGCAGTAGTTCCTGCACCAACCATTTGTACCTCCAGTCGAACAGCATGCAAAGATGAAACATACAAAATTTCCTTTGCAGTCCCTTGTTTCTTTTCCCAGTCTTTTGCTTTCGGTCAGGCCCGAATTAAGGTTACTTAGGGCCACGGACAATATTCTTGAGGGGGTTCCCCCCCCCCCCTCCCCTTCTTATAGTTCTCTTTCACGTAAACAGCTCCTTACTCTCCTTACTACTAGGGGCAAAAGGAAGAAAATTGTGGGAAGGGGAAGAATTTTCGTATTTTTTAATTTTACTTGTCAGTTAAACTTCTCATCTTACCTTTTAGAATTTTACTACTCAGTATTTTCTCCTTTTTCTGCCCATTTTTTTCCAGTTTTAATTGTCAAACGTTATGAAAGAAATTTTGTTTAGCTGAAAAAAGTTTTCAGCAGGACCAGGGCCCCTTAAATATTCGGGTACAGGGACAAATGTCCCTAATGTCTTCTGCCTTAATCCGGCCTTGCCTTCGGTCCTCTCATCAGGGCTGCAGTCATTTAAAAGTTATGTACTATTGGTATGTTCGCTATGGGAGGACAGTAGGCTAGTATAGCCTGAGTTTCAGACAGGCACACACAACGTTTAAGTAATAGATATCTGTGAATCATAGGCAATTTAACGGCTATAATTGCTCGCGAGCAAGAAACGGCTAGTCCAGTATCGAGGGGGTGGAAGGAAACAAGAGTCTTTTCCTTCAGCCCCGAGATATTGGATTACAGCCGTTTCGAGCTCAAGAGCAATTATAGGCGTTAACTCGTCTATGATTCACGGATTTAATACTAAGGTGTGACGTCAAGCTATCTTATCGTCTTTTTCGAGTTTTTTAAAGACTTGTTTGTAAATTTTATTTGTGAATCTTAATGAATTTAAGAATATTCACATGCGACTTATGTAAATTCTTGAACGGAAGTTCCGGGTTGGAAACTGGGTAGAAGCTTCCTGTGTATGAAGGCAGACCGAAGGGGAGAGACGTTCCGTAATACCGATGTTTGTGTTTTAAGGCAAAACTGTATTTTTTTCTATATTAATAGTTTAAATCAGATGAGTGTATAAAATGAGCTATTCGCAAGAGTCTCGTAAGTTTTTAGGTGTATTTCAAAGTGTCAGTAGCCTAGTTTTCGTATCGTTGGAACGAATGGTTGCCGGGTTGGGCCATTCTTCCGTGGGTGGGAGCCTAGCATAGTACGCGAGTTTTTTTTTTTTTCGTGTTAGGCTATAAAGAAAAATGTGCCTATTTGTGCTGGTTACAATGAGGTGTGCTGGTTGAATTTGTGTTGTGTGCGGTAATTTTGCAAAGTCGGGTTATATGTCACATGGGGGTTGTGTACACCTCCGTAAAAGTGTTAGATTATCAAAAAAGTGTGGGTTATCAAAATTATCCCACTGTGACGTGTGGGGTTTTTCACATTAACCGTATATAACGACTGCACTTTTAGCATGGGGATGTGATAGCGTGACATCACCACCGTGCATTAACTAAAGATACCGTCTCACCCAGATTAGGTGAACAGCAGCGTTTACTACGAAACAGTTGTGTTAATTGCAGGGTAAAAACATCATAAACTTGAACAGCAGATGTGTATTACTTCGGTTTTATTATAGTACAAACGATGTAAACATCAATCTGTAATAATGAGTCTGTTAGGATTTTTTTTTAAAGCAATGTATTATTGAATTTAGCAAACAACTTAATGCTGTCTTCAAGTCGTTATTTCAACTTAAATAATTTTAAGCATTTATTATTTTTATTATATACATTTTCTTTTATTTGTGTGAAGATTAATTACAATTTCATTCTAACGATGTGCAGCAGATACACTTCTCAAATAAATCGTTGCTGATGTCACGTTTATTTGCATATACTCCTAGGAAATGAAAATTTATAGTCCTCAGTTATTTTTTATATTAAAGGACAGTAATTTGTATTGAAACTTTATTGATATTTTGTTCATTAAGTTGCATTTGATGGGGGAAAAAATAATAGCGTACTCCAGTATTACGCCACTAAAAATTAATTAAGAGGTTCTCAGGAGCACAAGCACGGATTTTTTCTTAGCCCATGAAACGTTTCTCATGACACTGTCTAAAAGAAATTACGATCACGCATCAGCACTTTCAGCAAACACTTTCTGGAGCCAATGACCACTTCAGCTCTTTGCTCCTTTCACATGATTGCCTCGAAACGAATCTAAGAGCTGTTCAGACGCATGTCACAACTAAAAACTTGGATCTAATTAATGAGTTTTTCGAATGTGCAACTTCTGCAATTTGAGCTTGGCATTAAGGCATTAGATATTGTACTGCAAAACAAAATGTAAGCTATTGACTTCAATTTGTTTGGTAAAAAAAAAAGCCGTCACCCGCATCTACAAATCATGAATAAAACGTAAAAAAACAAAAAACAGCACGCTTGCGTCAGTTTTTTCTAGTACCACTCCTGAGAACCATTTAAAAAATTTTTAGCAGCCTTACTACTATTTGTATTTTGCACCATTTTGTGGATAGATTTTCACAATTTTCTCAACTCCTAGGGAACGTTCCTCCCCCCCCCCCCCAACCACATATGGGTTTTTGTCCTATTATGGACCTATGGACCTTTACCACTTCAGTCTGGCGCTGACTCCAGGGTGAGATTAATGTAAGTGGACGCCCTGGGAAACTACTGTCCAGAAAATAGGCCCATTTACTCTTAGCGGTCTTTAGCGAGATCCCACCACTATGATAGCGTCTCTGGAGAACCCTCCTCTGGAGTGGTAGGCTCTGTTCAACTACACATTCTACCTACGGATAATCCGACCCGGCTAGCGCATGTGCAGTTGGTCATACTAACAGAACGTCTCATGCACATTCTTCATGCAATATAGAATCATTTTAACATTCGTCATCTCAACGTCAGTGCAAAGTTAAACCCCACCTAGATTGAATTTGTAAATATACAGCTCACAACCCACATTCTCTGCAGCAGAAAGTGTTATGTTGCAGAGCCTTTGCAAACCCCATTCACACTACAGCCCTTAACCAGTTTAATGCCTTAAACCAGTTTAAATAACGTAGTCCCAACAACGTCACTTCCACTTAACTGCGTTTGGAAGTTATTAAAACTCGGTTTAAATAACCGAGTTGTGAACATGGTTGATACTTTAACCGCGAGTTAAGCAGGTGATGTCACTGCTGCGATCAACGGGAAACTCATCCCACAATCCATTCTGCTAGCCTAAGTAGAGCGCCTGCAGTACTGGCTTCACACTTCTCAATTTATCTCGCACCGGACGCGTGCAGGGCGCAACATCAGCCCAGGCCAGTTCTATTCGGATATCACACTTAAACGTTCTTAGTGGCCGTGTTTGCTCCATCTAACAGGAGGGATGAGTGGTGTAGCCTTATCCCACAACAAAAGGATTGCATGGGGATTGGAAGCAGCAAAAGGAAGAAAGTTCTCCTGTTCTGGTCGAAATATAATCGACGCTTATTCATTGGCCTTCTTCGCCGTGACACTTAGGTGTAGTGGCCAAGCTGGCTTGCAAACACGCGTCCGGTGATTCTGGCCCGAGATGAATTTAGTAGTGTGAAATAGGGATGTGCACCCGGCTTGAGACGAATTTAGCAGTGTGAAATGGTGAGCGCACCCCCGGTGCGAGACAAGTTTAACAGTGTGAAATCAGTACAAGGGAGGGCACCTGTTTTGGAGACTAGGTTAATGTGATCTAACTACGTTTAACCTAACCGCCTTTATGTTAGGGAGCAAGAATGAATTGCTTCCGGCGTGACCCTGTACTTCTTTCTTGCAGCTTGTAAACACACACGGGTATCAAGCGGTTTCAAATCAGCCTGCTAAGAATGCGCTTTCTAGAGGCAATATGTAATTTTGCGTGTCACAATTTGAAGTTAACAAACTTCTCAAATAACACCTGGTTATTTAAGGAGTATGTTAAATAAATTTTCCGGTTCAAAACAATTTCTATGAATGCAATTTCTTTGGCGTAAGCATTTAACTATTAGAATTTTTTTTTTGAATATTTCTTTAAAAATGTGCAGTTGCAAAGAGTAAAAATGTATAGTTGCATTCTTGCATAGTAAAAAAAATACGAACGATAATGTTTTTGGTCGCTGACCTAATACACCAAGTCAGTCACTTAATATCAACAGTACAGTGCACGAACGACCTTGACAAACTAATTAAAGGAAATCACCATCCTAAAATTCAGATTAAGTGTAGTTGATATCCTCTGGAGTAATTAAAAATTAGCCTTGGGCCTCTAACATTCGTTCTTGATTAAAGAAAACAAACTTGACAAATGCATATAAGGAATGCATATTGGCAAGGGTAATATGATATCCTTGACCTACCCTTAATATTGGTGCTACAAAGACAGTTCAAGTCAGTATGTGCATGCCCTTACCAACATCAACAGGTGCTGCATGAAAAATATGCCATGGTGCAAAAACCTTTTAGAAAGTGGGGTCAAAGAACTATTCACTGGTTGACACTAGAAATAACGTCAAAATGCTATAAAAATTTACATGATTGGGGGGGTTATGGGAGTCTTGTCCACCAGAAGCTAGGGCGTTTTTAGAAATTTGACCACTGAGAGTGTTGAATTTGGACCTCTAGTTTGTTCCAGTGGAGAAAGATGAGAATCTCGGAGTGAGGGCTAATCTTGGGGGGGGGGGGGGGGATGTGGAGAGGTTGATGTTGAGAGGCTGCTCGCAAGAGTTTCGTGGGCACCGGACGGCAGCCCAAGCAACGGCTATATGGAAGCTTCAAGGAAGGACAGACATTGTGGTGTGCAAGGCTGACAAGGCGAATTTAGCAGTGGTGGTTTCAAAAAGTGTACATGATGAGTGAGGCAAGACCTTGAAGGGTCCAGCATCTATGTTGATAAGAGAGCTGACTATGGCAATAAACCGATGCTGGACTTCGAGTACAGTTTGGTGAGGCTGCAGGAAAAGGGACACCTGAGTTCTCAAGAAGTGATTGAGCTTCTCCAAAAACCCTTCAGTGTTTACCCACAATCTTCGTCCAAGTGAAGACTCATAAGAGGACTCCCTCCAGCTCATTACATCTGCAAAGGGGGGAATGGCTCAGAAAATGTACTGGGTAGTTACTGAGCGACTCAAGAAGTATGCGGGTTTCCCCAGTCGATTAAGAAAAACGAGTGATCATTTAGAAGAACTGTAAAGTCTGAAATTTGGAGAAGGACTTTATGGTCTCCTTTGATGTTGCACAAATGTTTCCTAGCTTTGGGCATAGATTGATTTTAGAGATGCTGGCCTTGTCCAGAAAGTGATGGAATGTGCCTAGGAAAGTGTTTGTGAAAGCTCAAGCAATTTTGATGATGCTGTTAGCATCTGTATGTGTGGAATTTCGAGGAAGAATTCATTGGCAAGCTAGTGGAGCTACTCTAGTAGCTGATGGGCTACTCTAGCTCGCCAATAATTGCGAAGATGGTTCTCCAACATTTGCGTGAGATGGTGCTGAAGTCTGGGTTGGTAGTGAGAGTGCAGAGGAGGTTTGTGGATGATACGTTTGTCGTGCTGAAGGAAAACAGGCTAGAAGAGGTGCTGACACTGGTGAATGGCTGTAGGCAAAGGATTAATTTGACAGCCGAGGAAGAGGCTTAAAGCACTCTACCTTTTCTGGACGTGAGAATTAGCAGAAATGAAGATGGATAGGTTGTGTATGAGCCATATAAAAAGCCTGTGGCAACCAAAAAAGGCATTCCTATCAGTCTGGCCATCTAAAAGAGCAATTGAAGGCGATTACGAGAAATGAATTCGTTAAATTAGTCACGAATTCTAGTACTTTTGAGTGAGCAAGGCCACACCTCCAACAGGCTAAAAGGAAGTTCGTGGAACTAGGTTATCCTGGAGGAATGTTGAATAAGCGTATTGTGAGGGGAGTGAGAAGTGTTCAAAGACATAATGATGTGAAAGAAATTCTACCAAAAAAAGAAAGACCGAGAGTGATGTTAACATTCCTTAGCTTTCCCATTTGGGATATTCTTTGAAAGAATGGCTTTGACACGTATTTAAAAAAACGAAGAAGGGCCGTGAAAGAAGATTCAGAAGAAGAGGGCTAAGGCAGAGAGTGATTGTGGGGAAAAAAACGTCAAGCCAAGACAGGTCCAGACCCAGGAGTCGGAAGATGAGCAGACTCTTGGGGTGGGTTTCAACACCTGAGAAAGAGTTTATCACGTACCGTGCAAAAACTCCAATGCCTTTTTTATTGGAGATACCAAGATAGGTGCTCGAACGTGGCTTATCCAACATATGGGAAAACTGCGAAATGAGGCTGTTAACAACGGCATCGCAGTACATTGGATGGAAAAATGGTACGATATAATGTGGGATAAAGCAGTGACTGATTCATTCCAATTCGAAATGGGATAAACATCTGAGGTACTTCGAGTCTATATCTATTCAGCTTCAAGCAATGAAGCAAGTTCTTCTTATGAATATGCAAGGCCCATCCTGCCCTAATGTGTCACACCTAATAGGCGAAGATTTGCATAACTGGAAACTGTAAACTGGAAGCTGGGAGAAAAGGCACGGCCTGATGGAGACAGTAGGCTTTGAAGCGATGATTGGTCTTCTAAATCTGGGAGGCTTAGCAGTGCGGCATTTTTGAATTCTGTTGATGGATGCACTCTAAAGAGAAAGAGGGTTGGTGAGCTGTGTTCTTGTTTTATCACAGCAACTGAAGCAAGTTTTCCTTGATTTAACCATGAGTTTGCTTCATGCAAAACTTCAGAGTGATTTCTAGAAAGTCCATCTGCTTTACATTAGGTTATGACTTCCTTCAAGTAGATTACAGCATTTAAAGCAGTTACTTCTGAAGTGATTTGTCATAAATGCCCTGTATCAGTTTATCTAATTCTTTGGGGCTTCATTCAAGTGCCGATCTCAATTCACCCACCTTACTTTATGATTGACACACTAGAAATAGGCAAAATGTTTAATCCTGTGCTTGTTGCATCTCCTAAAATACAAATACTGCAACCGTTGTTTTTATTCAGAAGTGGTTATTAAAATATTAGTACAGTTTACAATGTTAGTGGGTTCTCTTTACAATCAACAAGTTTTAAAGAATCATATAATTTCTTGCGTTCACTGTCAGATATGTGTAGAAAGAGGTAAATCTGCGTTCTTCCACATCTTTATTGTATCTTTATTGTATATCTTAATGTACGAAGGAACGAAATCCTGATGCCACATTATCCTCGCTTACTCCGGGTTAGTTTCTTGGTCACAAGGGCCTATTTGTTACAATTGCTCTGCCATTACAGAGTCTCGATTTTGTCAGTTTTAATACTCAGTTTTTTCGTAATTCCATTTGTGGAGTGGAACTGGTGCAGGTCTCCTAGGTTCCCAACAGCTGATGACGGGATATAGTGACAGTAGTAGCTGCCACCAGATACACTGCTAATTGTAATTACCTCCAAATGAAAGAGTTCAGCTTGCATTGAAGAAGTCTTTCATCTATTGAAGACGCACAAGTTATTTACAACATGGCGTTGACAATTTCCGCAAACACACATACCAACTCAAACTGCAGTCATTGAGAATCTTACATATTTAGGATCTGGTCTCGACGCGAACCGTTATACTTGTAGCTCTGCTTTAAAACATTCGAAATCACTTATTTTAAATATCACAACACCTGAAGGGACTTCGGGCACTAGACTTCTGCGGTATTTTGAAAGGTTGCAAACTCTTGTCCTCTCACTTGCTTCCAGGAAGGGGTCAGGTCCCCACAAGGTGTTTGGTTATGCAGCAGAAGTTTATAGAAAACCCTTGTCGTAACTCAACACGCCTTTAACCTGTTGTAGAATACAGTAGACATAGTGACAACTGTCCATGACATCCTTTCTAAAAGAACTAGCCTGTGATCATCACTATCTTCGCTGGTACAAACTTAGCATCTCGCTACAATGGCAGTGGTGTCAGACAACTTGCATGAATGCTACTTTCCTTTTTTATACAAGTCAGTGGTATACTGCACCAAGTTGTATGTGCGAACACGTAGTAGACTTCCTGTCCAATCAGCATTCGTTCAACCACTGAAATGGCACCATTAACTGGCTTAGAAAAGTCCACATGTATCATTCTACGGGTGTCCTTCTGTGGGTTTCCATTTATCTCGCATTCACATGTAGCAAAGTTCTCTCTTCTTATTGGTGGAAACTCTGCTGCTCATTGGCCAACAAGAGACATGCTAGCACCTTTTCATTGGTCTGGAAAATGCCTCTTGGACTGGTTCCGTTTTCAAGTTTGCGTCCAAGTTTGGTTCTTGCCTAAAGGCAAACAATTGCCTCCAATCTCCACAATGCTAATCTGTACTGGAAAAGCCTTGTTTCTTAAAATAGTCTGAATTTAGATAACGAGGAGTACATCATGTTCTCAGCGTTTTAAGAATTAAGAATATGACAACAGAAAATCAATTACTTAAGTAACTCATGGATAAATTATCCAAAACAACATCGGGGTTTTAATAATAATAATAATAATAAAGTTTGCCACCTTTGGGTCACTGACTGCCAGCCTAAAGGTAAAAATAGTTTTTTTTTTTTAATTGAAGGAAGTTGGTGGGATTTGAGGAAGCCTGGTCAAGTAAGACATGATCTATGAAATGTCAGGCGACGAAGTTTGGTCTCTTTAAGAAGCGAAAAAGTGTAGCTGTGTCTAAGCCGCGTCAGAAAGCAGAAACATTTGCGCTTGATATTGTCGTCTCATGAATGGAGTTCCATGCTGGAATCACCCTCACAGCAAAAAAACTCCGTCTACACTCAGTCCCAGCGTAAGGAACTGATAATTTCATAGAGTGGCCCCGGGTTGATATCACCGTACAAAAATCAAACAGTGGCATATTGGTACCTATGAGACCACGGAGAATTTGGAAAGTAAGGACCAAGTCTGCCTTAAGTCAAGGGAGTCAAGACCCAGTCTCTTAAGACGGACACAGTATGGTAGGTCTCTGAGACCAGGTAGACTTTTTGTGAAACGGCGTTGCACGAATTCCACCAGGTCGATGTCCTTAAGCAAGGCTGGCGACCAAACTTGCCTTGCATATTCAAGCACAGCGAACAAAGATTTTAAAAGCCCAGGTTTTAGTTTGTATGTTTCCAGTTGTAAAGCATCGGTTGACAATAGCAAACCGTTTGAAAGCAGAAGCTGTTATTTTCCTGCAGTGAAGAGATGGCTTTAGATTTACAGTGAACCAGATACCGAGGTCGTGGACTTCTAATATGTTTGGTAGCAGCTGATCCGATAAAGAGTAAGAGTAAGCCTGATTTGTCTTACCGATATGGAAAGTCTGGCATTTAGGTAGTGAAATAGGTAGTTGCCAAACAACTGCCCAATTTTGAATGTTGCGTATTTCAGCAGAAACGGCTAGAGAGTAGTTAGGTTCAATAATTTCAGATCCAATCTTTAAATCATTGGCAAATT
>JAHWFP010022361.1:0-10374 GCA_023313725.1 Lithobius niger | reverse complement strand
AAGCACTGCCCAGAGGTCAGCGTCAACAAAGTAAGCAAGCACAGCCCTGTGGTCAGCATCCTTATCCACAAACAAATGAATGTTGGCACAAATCCTGTGACTGCCCTAAATATATCTTTAAATAAATTGATCAATCAATTCGAAGATCAAAACGTAAATTTCCTGACAGGAAGCATAATTTTCTTTTTGCCGTTATCGAAAAAATCAACATTATTCGATTTGCACATGCTTTGTTTGTCTGTCTGCCTCTTTCTCTAGCCCTGTTAAACCGTTTATCGGATATGTATCAAATTATATACGTGCATACTTAGACTTGTGTGGACCCCAGTACTGCTGAAATTTTCAGCCTGTTCTGGTAATGGAAACGTGGAATTAGTAACACATCACCATGCTAATTCACTTTGTACCACATTGCCATGCTAATCAACTTCATACCACATC
Organism: Lithobius niger; assembly: GCA_023313725.1. NCBI lineage: Eukaryota > Metazoa > Arthropoda > Chilopoda > Lithobiomorpha > Lithobiidae > Lithobius > Lithobius niger. The sequence continues at coordinate 9,933 of JAHWFP010022361.1, read as the reverse complement.
ACCATGCTTATTCACTTTGTACCACACCACCATGCTAATTCTCTACCAACGCCACTACCGGCAAACCAAAGACATAAGATTTAGTTGGAGCTGGCTTTCGATTATGGGACACATAAAAACTGAGAAAAATTTACTCTGACAGTGCCTACACACAATTACTAGACTCTGTTAAGAATAACTACAACTTGTGTAAGATTTAGAAGGCATTTTTTTTTTAGGATTCTAAAGTTAGGATCAGTTTACATTACTTACCGTGTAATTGAATTGTTGTTCAATTTCGTAGTGGCTGCCATCTTGCTTCCATATCCGATTCACGTATGACATCATCTCTTCACACGTCCCGAAGAGTGGTGAACATTTTCTTACACAGTTTCGTAGGCGAACAGAGTCATGTACTGTCTTTGTTCTTTCACCGACGTATACTGACAGGGGTACACGGAAACAAACTTGCCGAAATTTAACACCCTGGCCGAGTGATGACAATGTAAGCTCGGCCATTCACCAATACATTTATATTAAATTTTACCCGTTCCACCCAGGGACACACGCCTACGCAAGAAGACAACAAAAAACACTAAGCCCCCCCCCCCCCCGCAGGGGGGGGCCGGGGGGGCACAGGAGGTGTTCATTGCTAATTCTTAATCACATGGTGAAAAATGAACACGGACTGTGGTTGCCTGCACGGCGCCCGGGATCCCAGTGGCCGCTGCAACGGACTGGCCATTGCAGCCAAGTGCGCGGTGCTACATATACCGTAAGCATTCTCGTTGGCCACAGAGACCGGATCGCGCGGGGCTTGGTTACTTAATGTGCGGGAGCCCTAAGGTTTTACGTTACAATTTTCTCGCTCACTAAATTTTACTTGGGGAATACTAAATCTAAATACTAAATCACCTTTACCAGTATATGCGGCTTTCGGGATTCTGTATGTATCCATTGAACATATCCATGGCAATGACGCGGGCACGGATCTTCTCGTCATGTCCCGTGAAACGACGTACGTGGGTCCAACATGACAGTGTTGCATTATGACAACAAGAAAACAGTTTTTACTGCAGTACAAGACGACGGACTGATTACAGTAATCTTGTAATGTGCAGTTAGCAAATCCCACACCAAGACGCATGCATATGCAAGAACACGAAATATGCAATTCCAGCGAGAAGTGAGTTTAGTGATCGCTGCTTGTTACCAGAGTTAGACGAGTAAAGCACAGCCAAGGGCTTGGTCTCCGAGCCAAATGAGAAGTGAGATCGAATGCCATTACCAACTAAAGTTTAAAAGACAAAAGAGGAACCTTCTGGGCTTACGTTGGAGTGGAAGGAATTATGACATAAAAAATGGTTTAACGTTGAACAGTACACAGTTAAAATAATTATCATTAATGTTCACCCTTTAGCAAGGTAATTACGGAAAACGAATGACGTACGCAAACATCTGCACGTGAGCTGCGTATCATCTTTCATCGCTCATTCCTGCTAATTAAATGGAAATGGTGCGAAGAAGATACATACACGGTAACAACTTTCAGTAAATTAGTAGAAATGTTTACTTTGTGTAAATGTGAAACCTTCCTAACACCGTTTCATGCAGATTATACTATTATTACCAAAAGCTATTATCACAGCGAGTTCTCACAGCTGTGATTATTGCAAACTGCTATGTTTTATTGAGTGTGCAAGCCATTTAAGCTCATACTAGTGTGAACATTTTATTTCAACAGGTTATTATAAGGGCGTGTGACAGTGCCGAGAAGGAACCATTGTGTAGCAATCGTACAATCACAGTCAATGTCAAGGATACAAATAAGCATCCCCCAGTATTTGATGCGAAAAGTGTAAGTATACGCTTTAAAACTGATAATTGTACTTAACAAATGTAAGGTCTTACAAATGTTCGTGTTACCTGAAAACATAGCGTCTTCCATGTTTCAAATACGAAACAAGTGGCAGACTACTGATAAAATAATAGATCATTTCTATAAAGGATTATCCTGTGATGAATAAAAATACACAATGTGTATTGTTTTCACTTCGCTACTCTACAAGTTAGTGTGTCACCCTATTACCATCATTCCTAACAGATCTGCAAAGCTATTGAAACACCACACAGATAATCAAATTGGTGCTGGTCACATCACACAAAGTTGAAAGAGTAAGAACCACCATAATGGATAGGCCAACTTCCCACCATAATTAAGCCATAACCAGTTCACAACCAAGCCATAACCAGGGCCATAAGTAGGCGGAGGCAGGCATGACCTGTGACAGGCTAACAACTAGTGTACCGTAACAGGGTAGTAGCCAAGGTCCACAACAGGGTAAATAGCCAAAATTCTTTAACTTAACCAATCAGAGAAGGGAATTACATGTTATTAAGTGCTTAAATCAGCAAGAGCTGAAGTTATCTCTTTAACTGATCAGAGATATTGGCTTCAATTCACGACCTTTCTCTCTCTTTCTGAATAATTAATGTAAAACTAATGATACGGAAGACTTGATGAAGCTAACCTTTGATTTAGGTAGTTCTCCCCACAGTGAACTATCTAGACACACGCTAGTGTGTCGCCGCCAAGTAACAGTAGATCATCCCATTGTAGACATCCGATTGTTAAAAACTGATTGTTAATGATAAAAAGGCGGCTCACTAGCAGACATGTGTCTGTTAACTGTAAGCAATTGAAAGCATATTTTGGCATATTGAGGATAAATCCCAATGCGACAGAAATGTAAAGGGAAGGTTCAGAGACTAAGAAAAACTAAAATTTAAAGGATGAGTGTCCACCAATCATAGAGAAAAAGATGCGTCAATAACGTTGTTTTTATGTTACTGTCTAGCTAGCTAGCTAATAAGATTTTTCCCGTGTTAAATCTCATAGACTTTTTGCTCATGGCTAGCGCAAAATTGAGAAGGCCTACGTACCTGAACTTTTGCACACGGATGCATGGTGATCTGAGGATGGTCCTTTCGTTTATTTGGGGGTTGTAGGGGTCAGGACAAATGCGTGGGAAGGTTTTGAAATTCGCCACCGGCGAATTTATATTTCGTTTCTTTTCCAAGTTGCAACCAAAGATTTTAAGCAACAATGGCTTGAACAATCAAGACTGGTCCTTAGATTTATTGTAAAAGCCTGGACGAACTATAAACTGAACTGTAACGAAGGACAAAATAAAGAAACATTAACGTTGCCATGGATAGCGTAAGAATAAAGGGATGCACGTTAGATGATGGTTACGCAACAATACGAGCATACACGAGCTAAAGGGTTTTTTGTTAATAACCCCCCAAAAAAATGCTTCGCTTTCTGCTGTTTTAGTAACAGCGACCTTCGAGGGTTTCTGCATAACTAGATGTGAACGAAATCTTGAAAAATTAAGGGAAAGTTGCAGGGATAAACAAAACAACTGAAGGGGATGCGCTGATTGAGTGAGCGAAGCGAACGAAATCAACGATTGTTAGTGTGTGCAAAAATGGGATTGAAGCATCTTAAATAGACGGTGTAACCTTTTATACGTTCACAGTCCTATGAAAGTTGTGATATCCACCAAAACCATAACTGGTAGAAAAACCGGCCAAGTTTCCAAAAACGGTCGGCCTTTGAAGGTAGTGATATCATTCCACCAGGGAAAGGCCGCCAAGGTTAATCCTATTAGCCAAGTTAATCGCACCGAATAATACTTTGGACATTAAATGAAAACTTGAAGATTGTTACCGCTAGTAGCAATCTTCTAGTTTTCATTTAACTTTCGAACTATTAGTATGTGCGATTAACTTGGCTAATAGGATTAACCTTGGCGGCCTTTCCCTGGTGGAATGATATCAATACCTTCAAAGGCCGACCGTTTTTGGAAACTTGGCGGGTTTTTCTACCAGTTATGGTTTTGGGTGGTTTAATTTACTGTGGGGAGAAGATTTCCATCTTCTGTTCACATGGTGCAAATATCTCAACGAAGAACCGCTGTACAAGGAACAGTGAAGGAATCAAGCTTTGCAACTTTCGTTTAATACCATCCTGGACTTGGAGGCTATGATTTAAGTGATTACAGGTTTTAAAGACTTCCCCTTTCGTATAAAAGCCCCTATAATGTCCTTAGGAAGGCTCTTAGGAACATTCTTTAGCTTTTTATGTACCGGATGTTTATCTTCCCCATCCCCCAGAAAATATGGTTTTAGTTGATGAGTAATGGTATTGAACTCCTTTCATCATCGAAATAAACTATTAAAGCCCTTATAATGTCCTTGGTTCTTAGGAACATTCTTTAGCTTTTTACTTACCGGTTGTTTATCTCCCCTATCCTCCCGAAAACATGGTTTTAGTTGATGGGTAATGGTACTGAACTCCTTTCATCATCGAAATAAACTATTAAAGCCCTTATAATGTCCTTGGTTCTTAGGAACATTCTTTAGCTTTTTACTTACCGGTGGTTTATCTCCCCCATCCTCCCGAAAATATGGTTTTAGTTGATGGGTAATGGTATTGAACTCCTTACATCATCGAAATAAACTATTAAAACCCCTATATGTCCTTGGTTCTTAGGAACATTTTTAGCTTTTGACTTACCGGTGGTTTATCTCCCCCATCCTCCCGAAAATATGATTTTAGTTGATGGGTAATGGTATTGAACTCCTTTTATCATCGAAATAAACTATTAAAGCCCCTATAATGTCCTTGGTTCTTAGGAACATTCTTTAGCTTTTTACTTACCGGTTGTTTATCTCCCCCATCCTCCCGAAAATATGGTTTTAGTTGATGAGTATTGAACTCCTTTCATCATCGAAATAAGCTATTAAAGCCCTTATAATGTCCTTGGTTCTTAGGAACATTCTTTAGCTTTTTACTTACCGGTTGTTTATCTCCCCCATCCTCCCGAAAATATGGTTTTAGTTGATGAGTATTGAACTCCTTTCATCATCGAAATAAGCTATTAAAGCCCCTATAATGTCCTTGGTTCTTAGGAACATTCTTTAGCTTTTTACTTACCGGTTGTTTATCTCCCCCATCCTCCCAAAAATATGCTTTTAGTTGATGGGTAATGGTATTGAACTTCTTTCATCATCGAAATAAACTGTTAATGGTAGCTGGATAGCAATTGTCTTAATAGTTTCGTGTGATAAAGGTGATTTTATCGCATGGCTTCGTATAGTGTTGATCCTGTCTGTGCCAAAGAAAGACAGCAGAGAAGCTAAGGATGGTTAGGGTCAATATACGTTAACGACTGTTTTTAAATATAAATTCCGTCACATTTGTACAAACTGAACTTACAGTCTGATTCACAGACCTGTGTAGACCTTGTATAACCTGTAGTTTGGGTCTTTGTTGTTTTTAAATATCTTTTAAGCAGCTCTGTTTAAACCAAAGTCATGTCAAAAGCACGTGGGCAGCAAAGCTGTAAATGTTTATGTATCAAATTCTCTATTGTTTGATGGTCAATTTAAATTCGGTTTACACGTATCTTAAGCTTGAGACACCTAGAAAAATGATGCAATTCAATATGGAAAATTTAATTTGACCTTAGTTCATAAATTGGCTTTGAAATTCAGTTTTGAATAATGCCAACCATCTTGGAACTTTTAAAAAGTGTTGCAAGGCCCTTTTCAGCCAATTAGAGGCTTGGAATTGGTATATTTGAGTCGGAATCCGGAAGTTTGGAAATTTTCTGTCCTGGACCCAGTGCAGGTATATAAAGGAGGAGTACAATTTCCACGTGGTCTCACAATTTTTATCAGACAGTTGGACGAAGTTATGTGTCCAGCCAGGCACCGCGATGTGTGCAATGCTTAGGCCAGTGCTCGATAGTCTGAAGGCCGTGAAGCATCGTGGAATTCAATTCCGATCCTTGTAATGTTATAGAACCATCTTCCTTAGTTACTGAGATATTGTAGAACCATTTTCTTTGGTCATTTAACTTTACAATGTTTAAAAGTTAGTGTAATATACCTAGGGCATGAATCCTTGGGTTGGAAATCCGGATTGGATTTGTTAAGTTTTGGACAATTCTTTTAAATAAAACCTGTTACAATCTTCAGTTACGGACGCACTTTGAAACCCAGTGAATTATTAATAACTCTTTACGGCCAAAATTTGAGGCTGTGAGCCAAGTTGCTATGTACGTGAACTGTTTTTCTACATTCACATAAGTGCTGTAGCTGCAAGTGTGACTATGTCGTCGACGTTACTGAAGTTTGTCGATCGTTAGTTAGCTACTATTTATCAGATGATGCTGGCTTTGCAACTGGTGCACTAATACCAACGTTTAGGGAGTGCATCAGATACTGAAACCCTATTGGGTGCGAGGTACGGGCTGGTACTCTGGCACTTCGCAGCAGAACATCTCCATAAAAAGAACGAATTTTCGGTACTATGAAGGTCTCTTAACATACTACGTTCCAGTCCCCTTATTCACGAACCCCCTGTATGTGAAACCAATTTATGAAACATTGAATCAATGAAGACATTGTTGAGCTCATCAAACGATTTAAAACTAAACCCGAACCATGGCCCAAAATCTAATTGTTTCCCATTAAACGGTATAAAACTAGTTAAATTACGTTCTGTTCTGTAAACACACATTGTCCCTTGCAGTACAATCGAATACCGGTACACACTCCTCTTTTAAAAAATGCTCTTATAAATAACAGATGTACTGAATTACAAGCGGTATTAATAAATTAATAACATTCATAAGAACAATAAATTGTTAGTGATGCCAAGCATGTATTAAAAATTTGCCTTCAGCCAGACACCATCTTTCAGGAAACAAACAAGAAATAAAAAGGCTCAATGAAGGATAAATAAGTATCCACAAATAGCTGTAAATTATATAAAGGAAAAAAGAAAACAAGCCAAACAGCTAAAATAATACATTAGAAACAATGCAGCACAGCCTGCCACCTTTATGCACTTACGTTTCGTCGGAGTGGTTTGACACCGGTTGGGTTGCCAGTTCGAATCCTAAAAAGAACATGGCAAAAATGTAGTGTCACGTACGTTCAAGCGTCAAGGCATTGTTGGACAATGTAAGCTGTGTGTGTAGTAGTCACATGCAGCACCTCAGTCTAGACAGGATATAATGCGCAGGACGGGTGATAATGCATGTGAAGCCAAAAGAACAATATATGTTAGCTTAACGCCTGTGCTTCATCTGCTGACGCCTTACCTGGATAGTATTAAGTGTTTGCTACATCGTAGACGATGTCTGCTGCAAGCTACAAATACAAGGTAAATCCTTTATCTCCAGCATACTACTTTGTTAATTTCTCTCCTTAATCTGTAATTTCAGTACCTTGAAAATATAAGGCACCTGTGCAGATTAAAAAACTAACGCTAAAAAGTGCACAAACTTAGAAAACACACGTTTTGGAATCCAATCTATTCAGTCATCACGTTTGTATTATGCTGAATGTAACAACGGCAGTTTGTGCTATGAATTGTCTGGTGACAGAATAGATTGGATTCCAAAACGTTGTGTGTTTGTGCACGTTCTGGCTTTAGTTTTTTTTTTATGTACAGTACCTTGCATCATTAAGGTTACGCCATCCATGGAGTCATGTTTAGGACAATTTTAAGAGGGAGAGTTTTGTACTGTGAGAAAAGGGCAGATCAAACTGAGTAAACAAAGCGTTCTCTGTGATGGCCATCTTGAAGTTAAGGGAAAACAACATTATCCAGACGAAAGTGATCACTCGTAATAACCTTTTAGTGTTCAATATAATCGTCAAATACAATTTTAGAGTTACTCGTAATATTGATGCTAAAAGGGACGACAATTTTAACGAAAATTGCCCGACGAAAAGCAGTATTGACTGGAAGTTGAAGCCAGTGGTGTATTTACAATGTTGCAGGGGGATGCAGAGTAGATGGGGAACAATTCTACATTTTATGGAACTATAAAACAAAACAATTAATAGAAATAATTTATTTAAGTGTTACATAATTGTATCCAAAATATATTAATAATTTGAAGTATGTGTTCTAAATTTCAATAGCTGTTCAGGTAACATACCTTTACAGTTAAATTAAATCTTTCAGTCAAACTTTACGAATGTATGGAAAGTCTCGGGTGTGGTGCACAGCCAATATTATTATATGTTCAATTAAGTGTATATTAATTATGCCTATGTCAGGTTTTGATGTAGCTTGAATCATTATCATTAAAACTTAAGGCTGCAAAAAGGTAATTATGTAGTTCTCAGGAAGGTCCAAATGGGTTTTTTCTTAGCACATGAAATGTTTTTTTTAAGCCATTAAAAAAAAATTTCGATCACGCAGCAACCCTTTCACCAAAAACTTCCTGGAGCCGTTGACTTCCCCAAGAGCTCCATTCACATGATGGCTTCATAACAAATCTGAAGGGCCTTACATGGGCATGCCACAACTGAAAAATTGGATCTAAAGAAAAGACTTTTATATCCAAGATGCAACATTTGTACTCTTTACGTGGCTTAGCCCTGCTTTAAAACGTAGATATTGGGGTAGAAGTGTGTTTGAATCCCACTTCTGACACCATTGTAATTCTCTCGTAATTCCTAATTGTAAGGCCTTACGAAGATAAACAGAGGTACGTAATTATACAGACATACCAGCCAGCGCTAATGCAATGTTACTAACTAAAAAGTCGGGAGAGAGAGTGAAAATCTGCCGGGCCCCTCTTTTAAAGGGGGGCCTGCATCCTGTTCTATTGTATTGCTGAAGATGTGCAATTGGATGCTGTGATTGCAGGGAGAGCTGCTTGGCTCCCGGTCGACAACTGATGTCTACTGAGCATCAGGATAGGACAGCATGATTGTGGCAGCAATTAAAAGTGCATGAGGCTGAAGCCAATTGCACTGTGTGTCGTCTGCTAAACTAAAGCTAATGTTAACCTGATAATAATAAATGGATGTTGTAACACTGTTGCTGTTAACAAGCTAATGTTATATCGATAGAGAGTATCGGTTGTGTATCGTTAGTTACCGATACCGATATTTTATTCCTAGTAAATGCCTAGTAAATCCTAGTAGGCTAGTAATTCTCTCCTCAGCGTATTTAAATAGAGTATCATAATTGGGACTGAACGTCAGTTACAGTATATCTTCTATCGTGTCGTTCTTCTAACTTGTTACAGATTGCCATCGGGTGATGCGATTTTTGAGGCGAATATTATTAAATTCCTGTACATTGTATTGTTGCTTCATGTTTTCGTTGCTCCATCTAAGCTCTAAGTTGCCAAGATCTTACGAACTAAAACTTTAATTGTATAGCAGAAACTTTACTGTGATAAGCTAATGATATTTCCATTGTGTAGTTTAATGTCACTTTTACTGAAGAAATGGATCCTGACTTAGCTGTCAGTAGAAAACTTGTAGATGCCACAGATGAAGACATTGATGAGACTGTTAATATGCCAGAACAAATTTGTTATTTTATAGTTGGTAAGTTGAGTTTTATTTGTGCAATATTTGTAGTGAATTTGTCCATTTTGTTGGGATTAACCGAGTTCATCAGTACTCATTATGGGTTTTCTACCACCTGGATCTGTTTATGGGCTAAAATTGATTTGAATAATTCACATCAATCCTAATATGATAAAAGTGAAAACATTAATGTTCAGCAACTAATGAATAACAAATACCAGGTAAAAAATAAATTGTTACTATTCTAATGCAATCACTCGCAATAAACATTGTCGAAACTTCTATATTCAATTTAGACCCTCTACTGTTTATCTTCATATAGAGAAAAAACAAGTATGCGACCAGTAAACATCAAATAACTAACATTAAAAGTTTAAACTAAGCTTTATATATCGGTCTGATGTCTTGGAGTGGAGTGATAAGTTGTTTTCATGGGAGCAGCCATCCTGCAGATGGTTGCTCAGGATAGCCGCTCACACGAAAGCAGCTCACCAGGACCGAAGCGACTGGGGGGGATGGGGGGAGCTTTCCCCCCCCCCC
>JAHWFP010022358.1:0-35916 GCA_023313725.1 Lithobius niger | reverse complement strand
TCCATAGCCCGAAGACCGACGGAGGAAGCTTACGGTAGGGCCAAGCCGCTAACTCTTTCAGCAGGACTCACCAGACTCACAGGCCTGCAGTCAACATCATCTCGAATTAGTTCTGAGCGCAAGAGGGGCAGCCAGACTACTACGCAAGTGAGTCCAGTCTAACACCATTTCTAAGCTCATCAGCTATGCCTAGGATGCTACCCTTGCGTACCCGCCACGCAGCCAGTGTGCCCGAATCATCCGAAGAATCACGGGACAATCAAAGACCGACAGAGCAAGATTACGGTAGGCCCAGACAAGGCGTCAGTGCTCATCCACAGTACAAGACCAGTCTCTTAAATGCATTCGCCGGCGGTCTGTGCACGACACACCCAACCTCTAAGACCGAAGCCAAAGGATCAAAGGCCCGCCCAAGGATCTATAGCACAAGAGCCGAGACTCCCAACTCAGGTCACGGCAATGCTGCTTCCAAGCTCAAAGCTAGTCAACAGCTACCATTCCCCGAAATGTCATGCCTCCGGCACCCAAGTGCTAACACCTTCCGGCGACATCGCACAGCAAGATCAACAAAGCAGCAGGTAAGTCTCAAGCAAATTCTGAATATCGTCCTTTTGTGTCACGCTCTTTTCGGTCACGAGGACGGGCGCTGTCTCTCGTACCGAGCGCATTTGTGGTTTTTTTCATTTTTTCTCCAGGTTTGCCCTCACCACTTTGGCAGAACCCCGCTTTCCATTCAGCTTTCAAGCTCTACTTGCCCATCTTACTTTCGTTTATTTCGTACGTGCAGTCACACGGTATCACAGAACCAAATCATCTTACAGAACTCTCTCAATCCCATCACTTATGGGTTCAGGCACGCTGCGCCGAAGCGCGGTCAGGAACACAGCTGCACGAGACAGCCGCCCTTCCCTAGTGCTTGCCATCGGCAATGTGCGGGACACTGCTCGATGCCGTAATTGGCGCCACAGCGCATTTATCCCTCTGTGGTAGGGAAGAACGCAATTTATATTAACCCCCGGCGTTGCTTTCGGGGTTCCCGGGAGTTCCAGCAAGCAATAAATAAAAAGACATGCTGCCTTTCCTCCGGAGAATTCATCGAGTACCAAAGTGTACGTAGAAGATGGAATTTAGGCGAACCCAGGGACTCCTTCCTTTAAAGTACCCGATCTGGCCTGACCTGCCTACACCACCAGTCATGTGCCCGAACCATGCGAACAAGACGTAAACACAGACTGATGATGCTAGCCGACTTCGTGTGCCCTAGCCGAAAAAGTAAACACACTCCGTCATCGTAGCAGCTAACCCGTCCTTCGTGCCCCCGAACCATCCGAAGAAGACGTAGAGCACTCAGACCGCAGAAAGCAAGTCAGTAACCGTTGCCACCCCAGTACTCCTTAAATTAGGACACCGAGGTGGTTGAGAGCGATTCGGCGGGTCTGCACGGCTAAACAGAACCCTCGACTCTCAGCAGGTTTTCTTGGCATGGGAGAATAGCACATCCGTTTGTTTTGGACGCACCAACCTGCTCTCCCCATTCCTTCGGCCGCCAACGTTTTCCACCTCCATTTATCGTTCGAAAATGGCATTCCTTCGGCCCACTTTTCAATGCTCTGTATCTCTCACCGAGTGTGGGTCTGAACCTTCACGGTTGAAGTTGACATAGTTTGTTAGCATGTGGCTAAACTTGGTGTTGAGAAGTAATCTTCCTCCATCTCCGTTCGTGAGCGCGAGTCATTTGGACTACTTAGGGCTCCAGATCACAAGAACATCGGTCGTAAGAGTAAGGTTCCGACCTGATCAGAGTCGTTATTTAAACCTAAGACCGAGGCAAAAGCAATGTGGACTCCCAGTTTCACCCAAATAAGACCGCCAAGCACATGGACTGCTTTCATTTAGTGCACATCAAGATCACGTAACCACGAAGGGCCGATCTCTATCGGTGCTGGAAAGACTGACGCCAAGGACATGGCCGATGTTCCCAAACACTGCTTTCATTTAGTGCACCTCAAGATCACGTAACCACGAAGGGCCGATCTCTATCGGTGCTGGAAAGACTGAATGTGCCGGGACCATCAAGTCACTCGCTTATCACTGAACGTGTCAGGAATCACCAAGTCTCGCTTCTACTGCTTTCAAACCACACCTCGCTTCTACCGACTTTCATTTAGTGCACATCAAGATCACGTAACCACGAGGGGCCGATCTCTATCAGCGCTGGAAAGTCTGAAGGTGTCAGTCTGCCTACCGGACAAAATGTGAAAATAAGCCGAAGGGTACATCACACAAAGACCGGCAAAGCAGACCATTACCCGTTCTAGTTGTTTCTCTCTGGGCTTTCTCTTTCCTCACTTCATTCATGCCCTCATACTTTGAATCATCGGGCACTTTCACTCATCAGAGCTCACCTCCGTCCTGTCGCTTGCTCAGCATGCTACCCTTGCCTACCCGCCCATGGCCCGAAGACCGACGGAGCAAGATTACGGTAGGGCTGGGCCGATAGAAATTCATGCCCTCATACTTTGAATCATCGGGCACTCTCACTCATCAGGCTCGCCTTCTGACCCTGCTGTTCAATCAGCTCAATTCATCATCACTTCTTGGACTCAGCCGACACCAAAGGGGGATTTGTTGCGGATAAGTATTCATACCTTCGGCACCGAGGAGCGGCATTGCGTGCAAGCATTCACGCCTTTGGTTGCCAGCCTACCTTCGGGCTATGATCGGTTCTCGTCTCCAGACCATTTGCGGCATGGCCTTTGGGTAAAATGCAACTTGGCACCTTCTTTTCCCATCATCTGCCGAAGATCAGGCATTCCTCCGGCCAAACATGCACTCATTCTGCCAAAAGCCCTTTCATACCACATGTCTACTTCAATAACCCAAGGTCCGAGATGTATTTGGCGTACCGTGGCTTTTCGGTCGCCTCGAGTTGCCCTCCATATGTAAGATTTGGACCCCTACATCAGCGTTGCTAACGCAAAAGAAGGGGATTCTTACTAACGAAAACGAGATTCTCTACCCCGTGCCAAAGTGCGGTTTCGCGGCATGGAGTAGCCAAAGCCCTGAACAAATCCTGCTCTGATCGGTTGCAAAACCAGGCTCGGCCCTGCGAGGTTTGGGAGTGCACCTAGCGTTGCTAACCGAAAAATCTTTGACAACCACAGGAACAGTTCATTTCTCCAGTGTGTCCTCAGACAAATTACCTCGATTCTTTGGAAACTACCCGCAAGCCATTTGATGCCATCGACACACCTGTTGCTAGCTCTCAGCCCCGACACCAAAGGGCGTTTTGTTGCGGATACAACTTCACTAACTTCGGCACCAAGGAGCGGCATTGCGTGCAAGCATTCTCGCCTTTGGTTGCCAGCCTACCTTCGGGCCGTGATCAGCTCTCGTCTCCTGACCATTTGCGGCATGGACTTTAGCTAAAATGCGACTTGGCACCTTCTTTTCCCATCACCTGCCGAAGTTCTGGGACTCCTTCGGCTAAAAAGCAAGCATTCAACCTCGAAAGCCACAGCCGCCTCATCTCTCGGCCGAGCGTGGAGCCTTTCCCATGTGGCGGTACTCTAGGTCCATGCCTTCGGCTAAAATGTGACCAGGCGCCTTCTTTTCCCATCAGCTGCCGAAGATCTAGCACTCCTTCGGCTAAAATGCGACCTGGCACCTTCTTTTCCCATCATCTGCCCAAGGTGTGGCACTCCTTCGGCTAAAATGCGAGCATTCAGCCTCAAAGCCACGGACGCCTCATGCCTTGGCCGAGCGTGGAGCCTTTTCCACGTGACTGCACTCTAGGTACATGCCTTCGGCTAAAATGCGACCAGGCGCCTTCTTTTCCCATCACCTGCCGAAGATCTGGCACTCCTTCGGCTAAAATGTGACCAGGCGCCTTCTTTTCCCATCACCTGCCAAAGATCTAGCACTCCTTCGGCTAAACTGCGACCTGGCGCCTTCTTTTCCCATCATCTGCCGAAGATCAGGCATTCCTCCGGCCAAACATGCACTCATTCTGCCAAAAGCCCTTTCATACCACATGTCTACTTCAATAACCCAAGGTCCGAGATGTATTTGGCGTACCGTGGCTTTTCGGTCGCATCGAGTTGCCCTCCATATGTAAGATTTGGACCCCTACATCAGCGTTGCTAACGCAGAAGAAGGGGATTCTTACTAACGAAAACGAGATTCTCTTACCCGTGCCAGAGTGCGGTTTTGCGGCATGGAGTAGCCAAAGCCCTGAACAAATCGTGCTCTGATCGGTTGCAAAACCAGGCTCGGCCGCGCGACGTTTCCAGGTGCACCTAGCGTTGCTAACCGAGGCAAATGAACCACCAGGGAAGATCGTCCAAGGCATGCCGAAAGCATCCCTCCACTCTCGGGGAGACACAGGACAGAGTCACACTTTGATCGGCCAGCTAGTACAGCCACTACAGCTAGTACAGCCAGAGCTACAGTGAGACTACTGTCCCTATATACTATGTGGAAGTGCACCTAGCGTTGCTAACGCAGGTCAAATCGCGAACCAGAAGTGCTAGAGGTCTGAATTTTGGAAGGTAGATAGGTCTTTTCATGGCCGATCTAACAAGCCTAACCCCATCAAAATCGGACGAATAGTTTTCGAGCTATTCGAAAAAAACCCTGCGACCACGTAAAAAAACGCTTGCTGCCCCTCGGGTGGCTTCTCCCGCGTACACTCGAAACCAGCGTTGCTAACGCAGGAAAAATGAAAAGTGGTCGGATCGCCGCCAAAAGCGGCATGCACCCGGGGGACGATGCGAGATGGACGGCCCCAGAAGATGGGCTCCGTGGCCCCAACCCTGTCTTGCTGGTCACCCCAAAGGCTCTTTTCGTAGCATTACGGAAGGTACAACAAATCGGTTAAAGTGTCGGGGCTGAAAAACTGGTCGTGTAAACTTGATGAAACTCGGTGTGAGGGTAGCCCTCGTCCGTACGCACATTTTAAGCCCAACCACAAGTCCGTGAGACCTCTGTGAGCCGAGCTATTCGAAAAAAAAACCCTGCTCTGCGTTAGCAACGCTGGTATCACGTCTAAAGACGCGTAACCAGCGTTGCTAACGCAGGAAAAATGAAAAGTGGTCGGATCGCCGCCAAAAGCGGCATGCACCCGGGGGACGATGCGAAATGGAGGGCCCCAGAAGATGGGCTCCGTGGCCCCAACCCTGTTTTGCTGGTCACCCCAAAGGCTCTTTTCGTAGCATTACGGAAGGTACAACAAATCGGTTAAAGTGTCGGGGCTGAAAAACTGGTCGTGTAAACTTGATGAAACTCGGTGTGAGGGTAGCCCTCGTCCGTACGCACATTTTAAGCCCAACCACAAGTTCGTGAGACCTCTGTGAGCCGAGCTATTCGAACAAGACCCCGTTTGGACGGATGTTAACCGTCACCGTTTGGCCATCGAAAAAATGGCTAAGTCCCACATATGGTCAAACGGTCGGGGCTCAAAAACTGGTCGTGTAAACTTGATGAAACTCGGTGTGCGGGTAGCCCTCGTCCGTACGCACATTTTAAGCCCAACCACAAGTCCGTGAGACCTCTGTGAGCCGAGCTATTCGAAGAAAACCCCGTCAGGACGGATGTTAACCGTCACCATTTGGACTTCAGAAAAAAAGCCAGCCCTGGTATTCCAGGGACTGGCGTTGTTGGGAGAACAGTCAGTCTGATGCTGACAAATCCCCCAGTACGAAGTTGCCTGTTGGGACTTAGTCTCTGGCAGCATGGAACGGATGTTAACCGTCACCATTTGAACTTCAAAAAAATGGCTAAGTCCCACTAACCTAACCTAACCTCACCTAACCACAGGTATGCTGTTTCTCCATAACCACTCGTGTTTTCGGTATGAAACTTGGTAGCCAGGGGTATTTCGTCCTAATAAAGCGATCTAGCCTATCCCCAGGGTCGTAGCTCGTTTCCTTCGTCCGCTATTGACGGTCGAAGTATTTAGGCCTATATAGGCCTATATAGGCCTACACTCAAAGCCGGTTTATTTAATAGCGCTCCTTCTACTAGGGCTGTGGGTCTGAATTTTTTTGGACGTCCTGGGGGTATGGCCAGCTAGGCGCCCACCGAGTTTGAAGGGTTTAGGACGAATGGTTTGCCGATGGCGAACTTGAAGGTCTGTGTAGGTGTTGAAGAAGTTTGCTGCAATAGCCTGCGGGACGTCTTCCCGCAACTTGGGTGCTGGTGTCCCTTGCACCGGGGAAGTGCATGGTTGAAAGCCAGACGGCTAGATTGACGGCCCCAGAAGATGGTGACCCCAGAGGCAACAGCACGCGGGATGACGGACACGTGTTCCCGCAACTTGTCTGCTTGCATCCCATGGCTAAAGACCGGTGTACTTTGCACCAAGGACGTGCGGGGTTGAAGCCAGACGGATATGTACATGTACTTAAGTTGTTTTATAGTAGGGCGTTTGGCTATGGGCCATGGCTCCAATAAATCATTATTCCCCGGCCCTCACGAAAAACACGTACTGCACTCTGATTATTTGCTGATCGTGTTAGATATGGAATATCCGTCATCAGCATAAGAGTTGCAGCACGAAAGCTCTTCGAGCGTAGCGAGACGACGCGGAATGAGCGAGCGAAACGAGCGACTCCGCTAGTCTTAATCATTAAAAACTTACGGTCGGTATATATATAGGTATATATGTACCTCTTCTCCTCATGAAGTAGGAAGCCTAAAAATATGAGAAAGGTGTCAAAAGACAGGAAACTAATCCGGATTTCGCGTAGGTGTATTTTCGTAGTTCTAGGTAATATTTTTCCCCTCGAAGAAAGCGAAAAAACCCCTTTGGACCATTGTTGAAGCGAATTTTTCGAAGTTGATTGTTAGTTTCGGAATATCACATCTTCCTGCTGTGCGGATGATCCACAGTTGTTGCGCCACGTAGGAGGCGCGTGGTCCAGTAGTGTTGTCAGTAGGATTACGGCTGGCAATGCTAACAGCCGTCATTCAAGAATGAGGCAGGTGCAGCTCGCTAATGGGACGACTGTTGTAGTTGCATTTTGGAAATCTACATAATAATTCTGGATCCCGGCTGAGCTGATAAAAGGAAAGTTAAAGGAAAACCGGAAGGCAACAATCACTTTAATCGCTTCTCATTGTTTTCGTGCACGTGTAATGTCTTTGCTACGGTGCCTAACAATTCCTGGTGAACGTGGTAAGGATTGAAAACTATCGTCAAAACCGTTGATTGTTGATGGGTAAAATGAAAGAATCCATGTTTCAGCTAAATGCGTATAGTTTTAAATCAAACTAAGCTACGTTGTTAGCCTCGAAATTGGCAGCTGGAAATAACGATGCAATGGCTTATTTAATTCGCAGATGAAGGCTTTCAGAGCTGAGCTCAATTGTTTCAAAGTGGACAACAACAATCACTGCTGAGCACGAGGCTGATCATTGCTATCTTGCAAAGTAGTCGTTTACAATCAAAGATGATGGTTCAGCGCTCACATTCTTTAAACGGTGTATCCTTTGATTTCAGCTACTGGATGCGCGGTTTCAACAAAAATCACCGTTTGTCAGCCAGTGTGCACAAAAATTGGATTGAAGAAATTTTAATACATGAAAGCGTTTCGTAGCCAGTGCGTGCGAAAATGGGAGTGGGAGTGGGGAGCTGGGAGTGGGAGTGGGAGTGGGAAGTGGGGAGTTGGGAGTTGGGATGGGAAGTGGGGAGTTGGAGTGAGGGGATTGGTAGTGGGTAGTGGGAGTGAGGGGGTTGGGAGTGGGGAGAGTGAGTCGGGCCGAGAGGGGGGGGGAGTAGGTTTGTAAACTTAATTCATGACCGGCCCCGTGCATAGCACGGGTTTACTCTAGTGAATGATAAAATTACCAAGCATTTTAGTTCAAGCATGCAGGAACTAGCGTGCTACAGCATTGAAACGACCTTGCAGCGGGGATGGATAAGGCTGCTTCAAACCAAGGCCGACTGGAGAAGATATCCCGTATCTCGCCTTCTTGCTCATTGCCTGTTTAGGTACATGCCAGAAAGGCTATAGCTTCTTCAAGCCAAGACCGATTGTGTAGAAATCGCATGCCTAACCTCTTCGTTCAATAACAGTACAATCACGTGCCGGAAACGGAATGGCTTCTTCAAGCCAAGGCCGACTGGGCTACAAATCGCGTGCCTCGCCTCCTGGCTCATTGGCAGTTTAGGTGCAGGCCAGAAAGGGGATGGTTTCTTCAAGATACGGCCGACTGGATACGAATCGCAGGTTTCGCCTTAAGAAGCGCACGTAGCTCTTGGGTGGCCAGACCGTTGGACTGATTTATGGTTATCATTTGTTTATCAACTGAAGCCTTACGTCTGCAAGGTTGCAAGGGTAGTTTTGAAGTGAATTTGTGAAACTGTGTCGTGGCGAAGATCAGCGTAGCAGCACCAGGGTATGATGGTTGACGTTGTGTGGTCCTAGTTTCAATATGTACATGTACTTAAGTTGTTTTATAGTAGGACGTTTGGCTATGGGCCATTGGGCCATAGCTCTAATAAATTCATTATTCCCCGGCCCTTACGAAAAACACCTACTGCACTCTGATCATTTGCTTGATCGTGTTAGATATGGAATGTCCGTCATCAGCATAAGAGTTGCAGCATGAAAGCTCCTCGAGCGTAGCGAGACGACGTGGAATGAGCGAGCGAGGCGAGCGACTCCGCTAGTCTTTCTTTAAAAGTTTGGGCGCCTGCTTATAATTATGTTTCAGCAACTGATCATAGAAATAAATCTTACCTTTCTGCAAAATTGGGAGTTTGTGTTCCTAACGAACGAAATATTAATCAAACATTCTGTTTGCAACTATAATGGAATGCCTGAACTACCCCCTCCCCCCCAAAAAAAATTAAATCTCCATGAATACTTTGCCGTCATGAAGTCTTTATACAGGACGGCAAGCCGACGGCTCAACAAGAGTTAATAAAGAGCTGCTTCCTTTATTTTTTCAAAGAAGGAGGGGGGGGGGAGAGTCCGGAGATCATACATTTTCTACAAATTCCGTAACTAGGGGAAAGAATGGGTGAAGTATTGAATTGGCCAACGTTTCATAATTAAAAGAATATTCGGGAAAACATAAGTTTCTCAAAACTCTTTTAATTTTTTTTAGACCTATTTCGATATTTTTTCTGCACAAACTTTAGTACTTTTTCCCGGAATGTGTTTCCTCCCCCTCCATCCCCCTCCCATACCGAAAAAGAAATGACCACAGATGACCACCACCTTCAATGAAGGGTTCGTTAATTACAGTTTGGGTACCAGGTTAAGTGAAATGAAATTAATTATACCATCTCATGTTTACCTCCCCATACCTGTGTTTATTCCTTTGCACGAAAGAACGACTTTGATATGATCAAATAAAAAAGTGAGAGCAAGTTGTTGTTGGGCAGTGGTTATCTATGGAATTGGCTCCAAAAGACCATGTGGCCACACAAAACATATTCGCTACATACTGCATGCATTTAAAAAAATGACGAAAAAGTACGTCAAATTTCTTCAGTCTGAAGAAAAGGGCTTTTTTCATGTGGGGGGGGGGGGGAGTAAACCATGTGTGTTTCTCTGTGGTGTGGAGGACAATCTGGAAACATACGGCCACACTGGGTGAAGGGGAAATGATTTAAAAACTAACACGTGGTTTCATAATAGTTCCCAACAGTCTGTCGTCGGTAACTTTTTGTCATGCTGGAGTAAATGAAAGGTGCTTGTAGTACTACTCTGAAACACTGCTTGCCTAAAAATGCGTAAACAATTATTTATGGCGAACTTTTCCTCTTTGGACGTTCTTATATCTTTTATTTTCAGAATAGCAATTAATTTAGAAGAAAAATTATGTATTTATTATTCGTTACAGTCTGTAATGTAACCAAGGTTTGGGCCAGGGGAAGCCAACGTGCCTCCCCCCCCCCCCCACCATCACCCCCTGTCCAAAAAAAGTTTTTTTTTTCTAAATCTCGGATTTTTTTTTAGCTTTATGTTAAACCCTACTCCGGACATGCTTTACGATGTTAGTTCTATTAATTGTTTTCCATTATCATCTGCCTATTGTATCCCGCCCACACACAGGAATAAATCAAATCTACTTTGTTTGTACAGTAACATTATAAAAAAAATTACAAATATGGCTTTCTTTCCTTCCTTAACTAACAAAACTTGGTCATAAAAAAATAAGTCAGGAGGTGGAAAGGGGATTTTTTTGAATGACAGTTTTATATTAATAGACGGAAGGAAATAAATCTATTTTTATATAAAAAAAATTTATTCTGCTCAAAGATAGATCAGAGAGATTTATAAGTGTGTGTGGGGAGTAGATGGGGTACAGTAGGGAGAGGACAATTGCAGAAAATATATAAAGATCAACATTTTTAGTGAATAAAAAATGACAAAATTGCCTTAAAATTGTCAAAAAGTTTTCTAAAAACAGTCGGGAAAAAGGTGTATCAATTCTGTTTTTGCGTATATTTTTGAAAATCTCCCCCCACCCCCCAACACCACCCCTACCAGAAAAAAAAGAGAAAATAGCCTTAAAATTTTCGAAATGTTTCCTACAAACAGTACGGAAAAAGATGGCAAAACTTGGGTTAACTTATTTATTTAGTATTAACTCTGTTTTTACGTATATTTTTGCAACTCAGCTCCCCCCTCTAAAAAAAACCGGCTTACCTGGTTGGATCTACAGGGGACGTAAAGATGCAAGAGTAGGATTCTTGGCGCGGGAATTCGAACAGTTGATTGCCGAACACCACGGTGAATGGCGTTTGGCGTACTGGTTAGTGGGAGCTGAAAAAGTAATTTTATTGGTGTGTGGGGGGGGGGGGATTGAGGCTTAATGGCGCGTTGTGTGGTACTGTTTTCACACATAATAATTCGTCGAGGGTCATCCCTGGGCAGCCCTAACGCCAGCTACGGATGCGCTTTGATTTCACACGTAATAAATGCTTGAGAGCCAACCCGCACTCGCTTAGGATCACCGTCTGTCGGCAAGAAGGATAAGAGCAGTGAGTCGGTTTCACTTCTCATATAACGTGTTTTCAGGAAAATCTCGACATTAATGTCCAACTGACGTCGCTAAATGTCTGATTATAATAGCGAAGAATTAAAAAAAAGAAAAAGAAACTGAAATATAGGGAGAAAAAAGCTACGGGAAATAAAAGCCAAAGAAAAAAAGATTACAAAAGTCGTATCTTTGAGTTGTTTCACACTGCCTGGTGGTTTTCGAGCCAAGACAATTAATGTAACCACCTACGTGCCCTATATACAAAACGAAAAACCCACCAACCCGCGTTTTTATGTTTTAACTCCCCCTCCCCAATCCGGCTTTTTCCTCAGACTTTTTCGTCTTTTCTTCGTGTTTTTTATTTTTAACTTTGATCTTGTACCACGATCAACAGGCTATAAACCCAATTATTTTTAAACTTTGTGTTATTGGTGGGGCCTTTCCATGACACCAAACCTCTTTCCGTTCATTCGGTAACTACTAATCTTCCAATTGGTTCTTGATTTTATTTCTTGCGTTATTAAATGTAGGCCATTGTTTTTATTTCAATACGGGTGTGAAATGCATTGCTGCTGCCTTTGGATACCAATACTGACGATTCAATAATTAAATCTTGGCAGTGTGGTTCGGCGATTGTAGTTGAAAGATTGACGGTTCGAATCCTTGGTTGGGGTAGTTTAACGTTCAAGAACAGAAAAATGGATATAGTTTGTATCGTTTTATTTCGACATATTATTTTCTCTTTATTATATAAATATATCACGTTTTCATTCTGGAACAGTTTATTATTTCAACGTAACTTCGCCCTCTGAAACTTGGCTGATGTAGGTTAGTTTTCAATTCAGGTTTATTTAATTTTGCTCAAAAAAAAATGCCGGCAATTTCTAATCTTTATCTTTCCTTATAGTGCAGTTTTTCCTTTGTATACACCAACACAAATCCTTTTAATAGCGCCAAATTTTCACAAAGAAAATAAAATTAGAAAAATTATATCATTAAGGGAAAAACACTGCCAGTTGTTGTACCAAACGCTGATAAAAAGTTGATCAGTGTGATGCATCACGAACCTTCTATGCTCATAAGCAAGCCCTTCTTTTCTCCCACGTGTTTTTAATCTGCGTGATAATCAGTATTTAACTTACGATTGACAAATAACTATTTATTTTGTAGTGTTTTCCGTTTTCGTTTGTTTTTTGACATATAGTGGGTTGCACTGCAAAGCTACGTGCGCGGGAGGTCTCGCTTCGAATTTCACCCGTTAAAAATAAGGCGCACTGGCCAGCGCCAGCCAGGGCTGGTCTCGACTGGATATGCGGGCCGGGCGGGCGCGTGTCAACCCTAGCCAGCTCGCTTTTGCCCAGAAAACATTATTACGTGTGAAATCCGCCGTCACGGGTCAGACAGGGTTGGCCCCCAAACATTACAACGTGTGAAATCAATACAAATGGCGAATTTGTTATTGCACAGGTATGGTTACTTGTGAAATATTAATATTTCCTCTTTACGAAAGCTAATCTGTTGGCGGGAATGAGGTCTCCACCTACGTTCGCCATGCTGCGTACTCGGCGGCGCACAACTTTTCCGCTAGGGCGACACTAGCACAACAACGGCGAACGCGTCACGCGCGTTACCATTATCGAGTCGCGTCTGGGTGGTAAATGCCAAAGTCTCAACAAACAATAACTGTCACTAGGACATTCATTATGGTGTCATATTGATTGTATAAGACCTCTGTCAGTAATTATAGGCTGTAAGCCTGTTGCTACGGGCTTGTGCTATTGTAGAGATTTACATTTGTTATCATTTTATGTACCATAAATATAATTTTAGCTTTAAGGCACGCTATTGATTCCTTAAATGCTTTGTAATGTAGCTCAGTAATTTAACTATGTTTAATTCACTTACGACATTGGTTCTTGCATATGGCACAGTGGTAATGTTACCAACTCTTGTCACTGTGGAGGTTTGGTGAGGGTGAGTGACTGTAGTGCCAGCTGTTGTTGGTAATTATTAATGCTTACGTGTACTTCTCAAAACTGCTTCGCAAGCTCCGAGCACACAGTTCATCACTGAGCTCCACTCCTGCCACAGCTCTGATCTCTCCCCAGCACTGCTGATATCACCCATGCCTAGTAGTGCTTCTGAACGACCCCGTCACGGAAACCGCCCACGTGGACCAGTAAACAGTTTCTGTAACTACTTTGGGGACTATTCATTGGGTTAGGCCTTCACCACTGGCCATAGCAAATGGTGGATCGTGCCCGATTTAAACCTTCTGGCGTTAACCCTACTTCAACTCAACCCTTCTTTTGAACTCTTTATCAACTCTTGCGCCTACTTTCCAACAGCTTTAGCTACAACTTCATGAACCTCTGGTAAGCACAGTATTCCTAAAATAACCCTACTTTAAGTTAATCGTACTTTTAACCTAACGTGAACTGTGTTTTATTATTTACATTGCACTCGTGCATTAGAACAGTGTTTAAGCAATTTTTAAGCCTTTTTAGAAAACTCTTGACTTTACAGGGTTTTCAAGAAATTTATTTATGCTGTGGTACTGTTCATAACCCTTGTATTATTCAATAGGCTTAATGTTCTTCAGCCTAATTCTCTTCTGCCTAAGGTCTTCAATAAGCCTAGTGTTCTAATCTTCCAGAAGGCTAATGGTTAAACTTATTCTTTAGCTTACATTAGTGAACAGTGCTTGAATTTTTAACATCATTCAAGTGAGAGGTAAACTGTGTGCTGCGCTCATTATTTTATTTTAACCGAAGTATTATTTTGGTAATTCTAAATTTTCTTTTGAAAAATCAATACATACCATACAATTCTAATTCTCCTTGAGCTCCTTTTTTTGAAACCTCTTCTGGTTATCTTTCGGAGGTTGGTGAACTTTTTAAGTCTTCGTATTTAACTTCAAGATCAACTAGAAGCGAGTTAGCCAAGTTAAACCGTTTTCAAATTTAAATCCGTATTGAAAAATATCACTAAAAGTGGCAAGTAGTGATCACGAGTTTAGGTTACCACCTGGAATGTTTTCTGGTGGATTAGCACGCGGTTTCTTCCCCCTAGAGCAGTTTGCAGCTTTGCAGCAATAATAACTGAGCCTGCAAATCGTGAATGTAAACGTGATCGCTAACTGGGTGAACAATTTCATGATCATTTGCTACGTAATCAAGAACAATTTTTGCAAACTGAAATTGACGGCCGTATTCTAACTAATGGCGTTCATAACCAGTTTTGTTGAAACCAAACAAGTATTACAAGGGTTTGGTAGGAAGCAAAGATAGGAGCCCTCTGGCAGGGCAAAAAACTCACAAGGCATACAACTACACCAGTATTAATTATTGACACAGTATTCTAGACCATGACAACAAACTTCCAATATGGCCATATCCAAGCTTGGTTTGTGTGAGTTTTCCATCATGGAATTTTGGATTTTGTGTATTTTGTGACCAAGACACTAAAATACGGTGTCGAAACTTAATTAATGTTATTGTATATTGTGGTATGTTTTTTGCCCTGTCAAAGGGCTCCCATCTTTGCAATTTCAGTTCACAGTTCACAACAAACTGATAAATATGAAAGTAGATTTGGTGAAATTGAACCATTTCTAAATCCAACTAAACACTTTTCAAAATTAAGAAAGACTAGCGCTACAGTTAATAGTTCCAGTTTTTTTGCAGTAACTATTCCTAAAACTAGAACTATTAATGATACTAATGTGGCTTCATCATTACAAACCTAGTTTGTTCTAAATCTGTTGACACTACTGAGAAGAAGCATAATTTGTTAGATATTAGGCAAAATTTTGTTTTGACAAGAATTAATAATAACAGTTCAAGCAGTAGCCTCATTTAAAACAAAAATCGAGTACCTAGTGCTAACACTAAAAACTTGGCAAATTTTGGGATTATTATGCAACAAAATACACACACAATTGTTGTTGTTGAGGAATTTAATGGGTCAAACGATAAGATATTCCATGTTGCTTTCACGGAAAAGTTAACAATACTTTGACGAAATTAATTTTGAGCATAAAACTGTTCATTCACGGTTGTCTGGTGAGGCCGTTCGTTGATTTTCTTCGCCTAGACCTTAAAATTGGTAGGATTGTAAATCTATATTTTTAATTGCTTTTCATGGATGCTCGCAAGGCTGTAGTATTTTTTTAAATACGTGATTAGCAAACGCAACCAAACGAAAGCTTCACCAAGTATATGAGAAGTTTGGTAAATAGGGTGAGAAATTCGAACCACAAGAAATATCTGCTATTGTGAAACCCTGAATGCAACCTATCAACCACAAATGATTTCAACTAAATATACTTCTTTATCTGAATTTAGAATGCAAGGTGTTTATTCATAGAAACTTAATGCAAAGATTGTTAATCGATCGAAAACTTTGAATATCGATCACACTAAAGTTAAAGGTCAAAGTCAAGGTGGTAATAAAATCTGGGGTATATTCATCGAAATACAACCCAAATTATTCATGTAAAAGTTGCGGTAATGTAAGTTAGGGCCACCACGCACACAGCGGCCAAGCCGCGCGGCCAGGTTGCTGCGACCAACGAGAATGCTTACGATGTATGTACCAACGCGCACTTGGCCGCAGCTACCAGACTGTCGCCGCGGCCACTGGGATCTCGGGCGGCGTGCAGGCGGCCACAGAAAGACCATACTTGCTCCAGGTTCATTTTTCAACACGTGATCGAGAATTATCAATGAAAAACGGACGTGGCTGTGCGACCCTTCAGCGTGTTTTTTGGCCGCCACGACCACTGGCAGCGCGACCTGGCCGCTCAGTGCGCGGGTGGCCTTAGTAGGAACGATTTTGTCATAAAAAAAGCCATTCATGAAATAGATAAGAATTTGTCTAATAGTGAGGGGAACCATTGAAATTCGAAGCGTGGTTTATAGCGTGGTGATAATAAAAATGGTTACAATAACAGCAATAATCAAAATCAAAGTAGTGACAACGCGAAAAAATCATTTAAAATCAAGACACACGCTAGTGTGTCTCCCGCCAAGATAAAGGATAACATCCAGATAAAAAATAGGTATGAGCATGGCTACCACTAGACACGTTATATCTTTACAACATAAGCAGTTAGGCTGTTTTCAGCCATCAGAGGATGCATAATAATGCAACAGAAAAGGCTGAAAATAGTTTGATCGGGAGACTATGGTCGCCTGACAACAAAAAAGTCATTATTAATGATACAGCTTACCGTTTATCCCAAAACAAAACTTGTTATGGATGCCAGCCAAGCTTTTCAGCTGTTTGTAGTCGTGATGTCAAGCGCCAAGCTCTTTCGCCAATCTCATCCCACCGATTAAGACTTCGAACGTTAAATGAAATAATTGAAAATTCTGCAGTAAACAATTTTCATATATTTCATTTAACCTTCGAATTATTACTCGGTGGGATTAGCTTAGCGAAAGAGCTTGGCCTTTGATATCACGACTTCACACGGCCGAAAATCTTGGCGGGAATCCTTAACAAGTTTTGTTTTGGGGTTACTTACTACTTACTACTATAGTAACGCTTTTTTTGTAACACGAAAATAAATTCTTCCTTGCGATGCGGTAACTAAAGCTGTTTCTTAGCTCATTTTACAGGTATTGGACTGTAGATGTGCCCTGTTCCTATGGACCTTTCTGATTGGTCAAGTTGTTCAGGAGTTAGTGAGCTCCAAATGTCCAAATTGATTGTTTTACATTGTTTTAAACATTGTTATTATGCAACAACGCCAAACTGAACATTAAATAAATGCGTTTACAAAGAGATATTTCAGTACTAATAAAAAATCCTAATCTACCCTAAAAGAAAACTTGGTAAGGATTCCCGCCAAGCTTTTCGGCCGTGTGAAGCCGTGATATCAAACGCCTGGCTCTTTCACCAAGCTAATCCCACCGACTAAGAGTTCGAAGATTGAATGAAATATATGAAAATTGCTCAATTTGGTGTTTAGAGGTCCCTAACCCCCGAACCACTTGACCAATTAGAAGAGGCCATATGAAAAGGGCACATCTCCAGAGCAATAATAATATAATAATAATAATATAATAATGTTGGTTCGTTGCAAATGCAACCGGAATGACAAGGACCTGGTGGTCACTAACTGCCATCTGATGTTAAAACTAAAAATTTTAAATTGTAAAAGTTTGAGAGTTTAAAATTTTAAAACGATGATGATGGCTCGACTGAGTAGGAAGGGTAGATGGCATTGGGTTTGGGTCACGAATGCCTTACCACCAAGGTTAGACCTACCAGGGACACAATGGTCCCCAATGGCATTGCCAAACGTGAGGGACAAGTGAGAGGAAAAGCCGGGTATCATTGTCAATGTTACTTAAAATAATAAAAAATAATAAAATAAATTAAATGTAAATCGTAGTATAAACTTGGTCAAAACCCATTGTCAATATTAGTAAAGATAATAAAAATTAAAATAATAATAATAATACAAAAAACAACCAAGAAAAAGTTAAAATACTATATTGGTCGCTTAAGGATCACAGTTAGAGGCTCCTTAAGGAGCTATCTGCAAAAACCAGATAAGGTGTTTGGACATACAGTCAGGGCATTCCAAATTTTGGCGACGCGTAGTGAAAAAAAATTCTTTCTACATTCTGTAATGGAACCCTAAATAACGAGTTTCCATTGGTGCCCCCTAGTGAAGGGTCCTTGGCGCAACGTCAAAGAATGGAAGATCAACAGGATTATATACCATGCAATATCTTATAATTTAAAATCAAATCGGACCTGATCCTACGTAGTTCCAGTAAGTCTAAGCCGCACCTGGAAAGTCTATCCTGATAGTGTAAATCACGAAGCCCAGGAAGTGTTTTGGTGAATTTACGTTGTACAGATTCAATCAAGTCAATATCCTTTGCCAGATAAGGCGACCACACAGGTGATGCATACTCCAGAATACGGCGCACAAATACCTTAAATGCCCAAATTTGTTTGATAAACTCTCTGAAATAAAGCATTTTTTTAATAATTGGCCAAGCGCTTGAATGCCAGTACACAGTTCTGCTGGCAACGTAGAGACGATTTCAAATCATTAGCAAACCAAACGTCCAAATCCCTGACTTCTTTAACAGATGGGAGATTTATATTATTAATGGTGTAGTTATAACAACCGTTAAAATTTCCAGTTTGAAACGAGAGACATTTATTTACCGAAAGTGGTAATTGCTAGGTATCAGACCATGTTTTAAAATACAAAATTTCATTTGCTAACGCTACAGATGGGCTGAGGAACAGGTTTTCTGCACCAATCTTAATATCGTCGGCGAACTTGTAGCCGAAAGTATTTTCATTTGTAAGATTAAGATCATTAATGTAAAGAACAAATAAGAGTGGACCGAGCACTGATCCCTGTGGGACGCCACATATGGTCTTAACCACCGATGAGCGAACATTTTCAACTACCACCTGTTGAGTGCGATTTCGGAGAAAGGCTTTGAGCCAAGACCAAAGTTTGCCGCTGATACCATAGCTACTTATTTTGAACAGAAGTTTGCGATGGATAACCATTTCAAAAACTTTCTTTCTTAAAGTCAAAATATATCGTATCGCAGGGTGCTCCTATGTCGGAAGCGGATGTCCAGCGGTCTAGTACCAATAATAATTGATGGGATGTAGACCTGCCAGGGAGGAAACCAAACTGGTCTCCACCAATAATTGAAGTTTGCTCAAGAATATGCATAATTGTATCTCTTAAAATTGACTCCATCACTCTACAAATCACAACAGTAAGGGAAATAGGTCGGTAGTTTAAAGGGTCATAGGGGGAACCCTTCTTAAAAACAGGAACCACCAATGCAGTGCTCCAGATCGAAGGAAGTATCCCTTGTTCAAAAGAGCAAGTAAAGAGTTTAGAATGTGGGTAACTAATTTCACAACAAATCTGTTTCAATAAAAAGGCCGAAAGTCCGACTGGACAACATGAGAAACTTGTTTTCAAAGCATTAATAGCACGAGAAACAATACTTTCTGAGAAGAGAACCTCACAGCATTCCTCGCAGTGGGTATCATATGGAGGAAAGAAGGTGCATTGTTTTCCATCATCTATGACAGAATTTGATGCAAAGATTTCGCTAAGAATGTTAGCTTTATCTTGTTTATCAGTTTGATAGGTGTCATCAAATTTGAAGGGTGGGATTGACCTTGAGGTTTTTACTTTATGCCTCTAGAACTTGAAAAGAACACTTTTGTCTCCCGAACGAAGTATTTGTTCCTCTGCAGAACAATGCCATGCTTCTACAGTACTGGAGTACAGCTTGCGAGCGGTGTTGTAGATTGCAAAATTATCATTGTTTGGATTTGCTTTATAAGCTTTCCAAAATAAAAATTTACGATTTTTCAATTTAACAATATGTTTGGGTTGCCTATTTCTAGAGAACTGGTGCGTTGGTTTCTCCCTGCAAAAGTCTATGTGGCTTTTGAGAAGCGTGTGGAAACACTCCCATACTTGTTCCACATTTTTGTTGTGCTGAAGGAAAACCACGTTCTCCCAGTTAATATTTGACAGCGAGTCTCTGAGCCTGGAATAATTTATTTTTCCTGGCTGGTGAGGTTCAATGCCAGAAACCTGTTGATCTTGGGCAAGAAAAGCTCTGTTTACCTTAAACGAAACGGTACAGTGGTCACTGTTACCAAAGTGGTCGCCAACTGTAACATAAAAAATACGACAAGGTCTTTCTGTGTGAAGAACAGTTCCAAAATGTTTTCTCCCCTAGTTGGCTCCTCCACATTTTGTGTGAGGCCGAGCACAGCGGTCTCATCCAGAAACAGGCGGTGATGACTATCTCCAGCAGAATTTCTCTCCCAATCAACTGTGGACAGATTGAAGTCACCTAATATGATGTTGGAATGCCCTTGGCTCATTGCACCCGTGATAAAAATGGATGTTGCAAGAATAAGATCCTCATCCCGGCTGTCTGGCAGGTAGCATAAAATAAAAGTTACCCTAAGACTTAAAAAAACCAATTGCCAAACCCTCAGGTACAGGTGAAACCCTTTCGACAACAACAGGGTATTCAGGACGATGGAGAACCAGCAAACCTCCTCCTCTACTCCCACGATCTCTTCTAATGACCTCATAAGTTTTTTAATCTGAGATCATGCTATCAGTTACTCCCTGGTGTAGCCAAGACTCCACCACAAAGATAAAATCATAACATCCTAGACCACGCAAATTCTTAAAACTACCTGTAAAATGAACTGAGAACCAGAAAATTTTAGCAACCATGGCCACAGCAACTGACAGCCGAAGTACTGAATTATGGGATACTTGTGACCCTCGGACTTTCTTGGGTCGTGTAATGTTTCTTGCTTTTTTGGGGGTGGGTTGAGGGCGGGGGAAGCGGAAGGGAGGAAAATCTGCATAATTCTTCACGGCAGAAAATTAATCTGCTTGTGCAAATTAGCCAGTGACGAAAATTCATCGTATTATTGCTTCCCTGCTCACCATAAACCTATGATTTAGCATTTTTGAAAGTAATTTGTAATCATTTTGTTACGATAATTTAACATTATAAAGCCAAAGTTCAAGACAAAACAAGGAGATTATTTCTTTTTGATTTTTGGAGAACGAAACTGAACTGGGTTATCTACCCACGACAAGACAAGGAGAAATACCGCAACAAGCAAACAATGAAAACGGGCGAGTGTGTTAATTATTTTACCAGTGAAAAGTTAAAATTGTCACATTGTTGCCTCGACTAACAATTTGCTCTACGCGGTCATCATTCCGGCAAGTCTTTTAGCGTCATGCACAAAGGATTTTCTCCTTAAAAAATGGAGAACATTTCACTATTGTTCTAATTAAAAAAGAAATTATTGTTAGCCTACTGTTTACAAAACTCATAATCAGAATTAGAAGTACTAGTATGCTAAAATAAAAACTCCTCAGATGGTTGATGGTTGACAAAGTGTTGCAGGCACCTATTGTACCCAATTGTAGAATTCAAATAGTAATAATAATAATAATAGCTTTATTCATGTACAAGTACAGAAACAGTTAAAAACTGTGCAGTAACCTGTACAGGCACGAAATCCAGAAAGACTTGTATGTGCAAGCAAGAATTCCACAAATCATTTATAGGCTATTTGTTTATATAGTAAATTAGAGATTAGTACATATGAAGTGTAATCTAAACAATGGTACAATGTATCAAATATTACAATATGTTAATTAGGCTGTTTGAGAATCCATTTTTTCATTTTTTGTTTCATATCGTTCCAAGTTTTAATATTTCTTATCTCGATTGGAAGTTTGCTAAAAAACAGTGGTACAAGATAGTTCATACCTCTTTTTCAGTATGTATTTTTCCACTGTGGTTCAGTGAGCCAGTTCTGTGTATTTTTATTTTATTTTCCAAGCTGTAGTATTGTTTTGTGAGAATGTCATACATTACTGACTGTTCTACGTCAAGAATTTCAAGTTGTTTATGAGTCTCCACTGTAGTGTTTCTTTTTCCGTCTTCAAATAAAAAATTTTAAGGTTTTATTAACAATTCTTTGTATTTGTTGTAAAAGACTTTTTGTGGTTGTACCGTAAATAGTAATTCCGTAATTAACTTTCGACATAACTAGTGCCTCAAAAATTTGTTTTTTGTTCTTTACACCTAGTAATTCTTTTAGATTGTAAAGTGTGGGAATAGTTCTTCTTATTTGATTTACTAAGTTATTTAAATGTAAAGCGAATTTCCAATTTTTGTCTAATTCAAGACCAAGGTATCTTGCATTAGATACTTTCGTAACTGGTTGGCAGTGACATTTGTTTTCTTCATTACAATATTGATTACATGTTGTGATTTCATAATGAACAGGTTGCATGTGTGCATTTGTGATGTAGTATGTAGGAAGAAAGTTTTGTCTGTATTTAGAATAAGGTCATTGTCCTGAAGATACGCACGTAGGTTGTTACATTCATTTTGAAGATTTTTTATCATACATTTGCAATCGTTGTGTATTGATAACAAAAAAAATATCATCAGCATAAAGTGTAAGTATTGAGTTCCAATTAATTTCGGCGATATCATTTATGTATATAATAAATCGGAGGGAACCAAGTATTGATCCTTGTGGTACACCATACACAATGTCTTTCCAGTCACTGGTTTCGTTTACTATTTTTACACAGCATTTATGACCTGTTAAGTAGCTATTTAAAATATTGAACATTTTCCCTCTTATTCCATGTTTATAAATTTTCTCAAGTAAGGTGTCTTTTTCTAGAGTGTCAAAAGCTTTTGTTAAATCGATTAGGAGTGCGCCTACGTATTTATTTTCATTTAGTGCTCTGTCAACATTATTATTTATATAGTTGAGTACATCAATAGTTCCAATGCCTTTTCTGTAACCATATTGTTGCCTATTTAGTATATTATGATTTAAAAAAAAAAGATTCAATTTTAGTTGCAAAAAATTTTTCGAGGATTTCATTTAAGACAGGAAGTAAGGCAATCGGTCTGCAATTATTTAGATCCTGTTTTTTGCTTTTTTTGTAGACTGGTCTAATAATTTGCTTTTTAAAATTATCTGGCCAAATTTCAGTTTTAATAATACAGTTTATCAAAGTTGTCATAAAGCTGCATGTATTTTCTATTGTTTCTTTGAAGTGTTCTTTGAAGGGGGAGGGCATCATCGACATTTTACCGGTCACGAGTTCCATTTTTACAATGCTTAAAAAGTCTATAAAAATTCAGAAAATCAACATACAACCATGTAAACAAAAAAAACCTCAACTTTTCAGAAAAACGTTCAAATGTTAGATATATAACCTTGGTTTGTAGGGGAGGGGTAACTAACTTGTTATGCGGACTACTTATTCAGCTAGACTACACAAATCATCAACTGAGCGATTCCGTAAGAATAACAAAAGCTTCTTGCTTTTTTTTATTTGGTGGGGGGGGGGAGCTGATGTGGGGAGAGAGAGAATCGTCGACATTTTGCCGGTCACGAGTTCCATGTCAATCAGCCTAAAATAAAAGATCTAAAAAATTCCAGAAAATCCCCACACAACCTTGCTTATAGTAAAACAACCATGTTTGCTCTTTAATAATCTACAGTCCACACTACGGAATATTTTGTTTCAAAATTCACATTAAAAAAGTTGTAAGAAGAAATTAGTTAAATAAAAAAAGCTGTGGTATTCGGGAAAACCTTTCCATTATTAGATCTGTATTTATTTAACCCTGGTTTGGAGGGCGGAAGGGGGGGGGGACTAACTTGTGAGGACTACTAGTGAGGTAGCTTAGTATTTTATTAGGACACATCGGACAAAAGCATGAATTTTTGTGTGTGGCTTAGTTACTGTATGGGCAATAAGGCAATGAGTTGCTCCATGCAATCTAAACATATATTGAGCTGAAGCCGGCGTTATATACCAAAATAAGTAACAAAACTACATTCAGGGACGCACTTTTCACCACCATTAATACACCAGTCAATATAATAATCAGAAACGTACTACAGTAGTTCTATACATTATTTATGACAAATAACGATCTATAAGAAAGTGTCGAAAATCCAACAGGAAGTGAATATACAGCTAACTTCCGGTAAATAATCTTTGTCACATAACTCCTAAACCGTTTAACCGACAGGTCTCAAATTTTGCAGGCATATTCTACAGACCATTTACGTCAATTAATATTTAATGACATTTTGCTGTAGTTCTACCGAAAGTGATGGTAAATGTCAATTCCGGTATTTCTTCACTTAATGAATAACCTTTAAGCGGGTTAATCGGCAGGTTCCAAATTATGCAGATACCTTTCTTACATCTACGATGAAAAACTTCTATGAGAAAATTTCGAAAAGCCAACCGGAAGTAAACGTACAGCTCACTTCCGGTTAATAGTCTCTATTGCCTAACTCCCACTACAGGTGTCAAATTTTGCAGGAATATTTTATTGCTGTCAGTCCCGATAGGATTTCTTCGCCCAGATGCATATTTCCTAAACGGGTTAGTCTTTTACTTAGTTTTAAGCAGAGAAAAAGTGCGCAAGCACTTACTGTCTTCGGACAATTCACACACGTACTCAGTCCGAGCACATGTACTTAGTCCGAGCAATTCACACACGTACTCAGTCACATGACAACAATCAGGTTTAAGTACAGAAACTTATTACCACTGTTCGCAACAATGGCTCCGAGGATACGGCTTGCAATCCCTCGGATGCAACTATAATATTCCTCGGCCTTGTTTTAGAAATTATTGTTGCATATCTCGGACGTACAAATTCTATATCTTCACCATTGTTGCAAACAGTGGTAATCACTGTGTGTAATTGCAGTGATTGTACCCTATACTGGTTGTAATGGTCTAGTGCGGGATGCGTTGCTCCGGGCCGATTTCCCGTTGTAATAAATTCAAATTCAATTTCAATAAACTATACTAATACCATGTCCCTGAATGAACCAGCAAGTTAAGGGAGTTATGTCCTAGACTGATTATCGAAAGTGACATGTATATTCACATCCAGTAGTTGTTTTTCTTTCTCATTGAACATTATTTATCATAGATATAAGAGAGGTATGTGCAAAATTTGGAACGTACAACAAAATGTAATTAAATATTAATTGACGTAAATGGTCTCTAGAATAAGCGTGAAATATTTGAGACCTGTCGGTTAAATGGTTTAGGAGTTATGTAATAAAGACTATTTACCGGAAGTGATCTGTATATTCACTTCCTGTAGAATTTTATACATTTCTCATAGAACGTTGTTTGTCATAAATGATGTTTAGAACTACTGTAGTAAGTTTCAGTATATTATATTGATCAGTTGATTAATGGTCGTGAAAAGTGTTTCCCTGTGTGTAGTTTTTCCTATTTACATATTTTGGCATATAGAAGGGCTGCTCGCCCAATGTATGTTCAGATTGCGTGGAGCAGACCATTTTCTTATTGCCCATAAACGAAATAAGCCACACACACAAATTCATGCGTTTGTCCACCAAGACCTAATCCTATCGAATTTTGTTGCTAAGCTACCTCACTATACTTATTCAGTTCGACTACAGGAATCACCTACAGAGCACCTAAAAAGGAGTAAGGGCGCGTTTACACAGCGACTCGCCTTTGCATTCTCGCAGCTAGAACTCAATCGTGATGGCAAAGGTGACATTGCCATGGTAACAACGCTAAATGGATTAGCTAAATCCGACATCGTTTGAGTAAATACTTGCAGCCTTATAATCCGTGCCAATAATATAAAGAATTCCTCATGACGAAACAATTTTCCCAAACGCTTCTGAACTCACGTTATTTGCTGTTTTCGTTGCGAGGCGGCAGACATAAAACCGCCGCCATGTTGGTATTTGAGGTGATTTCTAGCTTCCAGCTGCGAGAATGCAAAAGCGAGTGGTTGCATAAACGTGCCCTAAGAACAGCTTGCTTTTTTTTGCTGGGGGAGTGGGTTCAGATTATTTTTGGACCTTCATGTGGTGAGAAGGGATTTTCATGGACATTTTTACGGTAACGAGTTCATTATTATTGCAGTCAGCCTAAAAAAAAATTCGAAAACAATCCAGAAAATAAAAGAACAACCAAGTAAGGAGAAAAAAAGCTTAGCTTTTCGGAAAAAATTTTCTAAAAAAAATCTATGAATTCGTTCATACAATTTGGGTGCTGTGTTTCTTTGCCATGTTTTGTAAGCCACAAACGTTCTCCTTAGGACAAATCCCCTACATGCCAGATTTTATATTCTGTGATATTGAAATATAAAACATTGGGTTCACAACAAACAGGAAATGCTATCATACGTTTCTCTGTTTGTCAACAGCAGCGTGATTTCCGAGGATTGGCGTCTGTTCTACGAAGCGCGTGCTAGTGGGCGTCTGTTTGTTTGTCTGAATGGTTCATCTGACCGCCGCAAACGGCGCCACTGCTATAGCGCACGTGTGAAGTTATTGTGGGAGCGTTTAGTGCACCGTCCCTGAGCGGCCCTGTTGATTTGCAACGGTCCGACCCTCTCCCACGCATCTATCTCCCTTTTACGTTCCGTGGGTGTAGGAACTGTAATGAGAATCGCTGCGACTTTTGATTGAAGACGCCAGCGTTACTAACCGACTAGTGCTACAGCAAAGAGATAATGGCTTTGTGAACAATGCTCGTTAGGGATGTTTTTAAAGTCAGCGACTTGCTTGCTGAGCGCTGAGTTTGCTTGGTTTTGGCTTTCTCCGCTTTTCCCATTTTCAAGTTGAGATTAAAAACGACATTATTTGAAGCTTACTAAGCACAAACATGGCCGACAATGACAAAAGCAGTTGTTATATCTGTTTTATCGCATTGTTAGTAGCGTTTAAGATGATGAGAGAAAATATTAAGCAATTGAACTGCTGGCAGCTATCAACATCGTACTTATCACGCATGTATCACGTAGATTTATCGCATGTATTAGGATTGTTGCCGATTGTTGCTCTGCGGCAGTGGCGCATGCGCACATCGTGCCCCCATATTAGCTGCGTAAGCTCAGCGAACTCGGCACCCCTTATCCTCGCTTAGTTGGCTGGCCAGCGACTGCCAAGCTGACTTTAAAAACGACGGAAAAGTTTCTCAGCGGCAAGCGGCTTGAATTAAAAAACGGGAAAGCTTGCCTCGCTTCCAAGCAACTCGCAAGCCGCTGACTTTAAAAACAACCCTGTTGAACAGTCAGACTTCAGCCGAAGCATACAAAATACATTCTAACCTACCATTGTCGTTTTACCACTGTTTCATTATCTTTGTCACTACTTTCTCTTGTATGCTCACTATCTGTTTGCCTGTCACAATCAACCATTGTTGTATTATGGCGCTTTACTGCTCTGTAGTGGTTGTATGATTGTTGCCCCCTCTATAACGAACTGACACCCCCGTTGATGCGTAGCTTCTCACTCCTCTGAATGAAGGAGTCTCTCTTCTCTCTGCAAAGATGGCGTAAGCCAAACGGTACAGAGTTAAGCCTAAAGCTCGAACTTCGCCAGATCTTTTATGCTGTTGTATCTACAATCAACAAATAGAGGAGGAGGTGAGCCTGACATTATGTTCTTGTCGCAAACCAGCCTAGTTCAGCTTTTACCAAGTTGGCTACAAAAGTGTTGGTAAATGTAAATATTTTTATAGCTTTGCCTTGCCTTTGCATCACGTCGGAAGGGAAGAGTGAGCTATTAAACGATTGACCCCTTTCTATGGAGGATTAAAGGAAAAAACTGTTAATGACTATTTGTGGCCCCCTCTTTCTTAAATCTCCTTCTTAAATTCAGTTTAACTTTCTGCTAGGGTGCCAAACGATCCAGTGACCTCTACATCCTGTATGACGACCGGGACACTACCACCTAAGCCGGGCGCCCCCGACAAGTTCTTCACACAAAAATTGTAAGTAAACTTAAATTAAATAAAAAATGGTTTGTACACTGGAATTGAAAAAAAGCAGTGTATGGCAGCCTAAACCAGTATATAAAAAAAAGAGTGATATGGTAATTTGAAATGAATAAAAAGGTGTTAGGTGCACTTAATTCCTATTTTAAAGTGGCAGGTGAACGTAAATTTAAAAAAAATGACAGGTGCGCTTGAATTAAAATGGTTTCAGAAAAACATAATAAATGTAAACAAATTCTTAAGCAACTTGTGGCTAAACTTTGAGAAGACCACACACTTTAAGTTAAAATGTGTGAGCGTATAGACTTTTGATTCTGAATTCTACGGACAATAGAATTCATTTTGCAAAACGCTGGGGAAATACTATCCTTGTTTGAAAAAAAATCCTTATTTATGTACTATTGTGGTTTGAACTTTACACCTATAGTAGCTTTGAAAATTAATGATTCGACCTAGATGAATACCTAGTTTAATACTTATGGCTACATAATATGTTAAATCAAGTCGATATAATTAAAGTTTTGAAAGTCATAATATTTCGTTATGTTGCACTTACTGGCAGTGTGTGCAAACAACAGCATAAATATTGCTGTAATCCATGATGCCTTGCTAACCATTTTATGCAGAATAGACGTGGCAGACACAAAGTAATTTAAATAGTAAGTAAGCTGCCAACCTTCAGAACGGATTGTACCAAGGTCATATTACAATGAAAAGGAATCGTGTTATATACTTTAACAAAATTCTTTGTTGTGCCTCTAACACGATAACAAGAATAAAAAACCTGCAAAGAGCACATACAAAAATGGCTTTTTATTCTTGGTAACTTGTTATAGTGCGATTTTCTCTATAATTGTTATAACTCTAGTTGACCAACTGCTTTTGGCTTCTCAATAGCCATCACTACAGGAAATATTTTTTCTCTAATCGTGTGGTGTACTGCTGGAACAGCTTATCATCGGAGGTGGTGGATTCTGCAAACTTACGTATTTTTAGACAACGTCTTAGAAGGACCGATCTTGCAAGATTTTAAAACTGTTTTTAATATGTAGATTGCAATTCTTCATATTTTACTCATATAACTGGTTGTATGTATAACTATTTCTGTTTTTATCTAATGTATGAGTCTTACCCTTTTAATGCTGGACAGGTGTTAGCGGATCCTAACATTCCATTCCTGTTTTCCATTTTCCTCTTTACCTTTATTATTATTATATGTTATTATTATAATTACTAAAATGCATTTGAATGCTGCTTTGAAATTAGTCGTCAGGTTTATTAAAAA
Source organism: Lithobius niger (assembly GCA_023313725.1). Classification (NCBI taxonomy): domain Eukaryota; kingdom Metazoa; phylum Arthropoda; class Chilopoda; order Lithobiomorpha; family Lithobiidae; genus Lithobius; species Lithobius niger. The sequence continues at coordinate 7,246 of JAHWFP010022358.1, read as the reverse complement.
CTCTAAAATAATAAATCAAACAAAAAACAAAAATTTGGAAAAATACTCTTCTTTGCATCTACCAAGTGGTACAGGTGGGTTTGTTATCGATCACTGTTTGTGTGATTTATACCACGTTAAGGATTAAAACACCCGTGAAAAAACCCTTCTGGTAGGTTGCTTTTGGAAAAAATATTATGACTTTTGTTTACCCCTTTCATGTACATTCCTACTTTTAGTTTTGTTCTCACCGTACAAATATTTTCGTTGTTTAGAATTAATACAACAGGTTTGAATGCTCTTCTTCGTCCATTCCATCCCATTGTACTGGCATAATTTTTTCATCTTAAATACTACCCATCTCCCTTTCGTAAGGCTGAATTACAGTGTTTATTTTTGGTCATTTTCACAGCTCTGTACTCCTTCATATTACATCAATGTAATTAAGCCACAAAGATGACTGGCCAACCGTCCGGTTTAATAATATTTTGTTTGTTGTGAGAACAACTGGAATGCAAAGGGTCCTGTAAGGCCACTAACACGCAGCCAATTTTAAGAAGGTTTCAAGGAGGTTTTTAAGAAGATTTTAAGAAATTTTCGGCAGGTTTCAAAAATGACCTTGAGATGCATGAAAGTGTTTCGAATGTCATTGTAGTTGTATACTGTAAATTGAAAATTAAATTTATTATATTTATTTTTAATTGTAAATTCGTGTATTCATGAGAACAGAATAAGAATAGAATCATCCAACCCCCAACCCCACAAGATAAGATGAATCACTGTTTCCAAACATCCGTAGGATGTGTGTTGTATCCATGTTACAAATCATCCTCCTTATTCTACCATGTGTAATCTAGTCGATTGCAATTGCAGCTGTGCACCTTGCTTTCCTACTCCGGGCCATTTCATTCAACAAAGTCCATTCAACAAAGCAATAATTCACTAAAGAATTGCTAGTAGGCGTTGAAGTAGCAGCCCATGCGAGTACTGGCCTTCAGTCAGAAGGCAAAATTCATAACTTCTATTCCAAATATAGAAGAAATCACAAGGTAAAGGATAAACGAAGCAAGCAGTCTGCATTAAAGACTGGCCTTGTGACGAAACACGATACCCTTATCTGAGAAAGAACTAAAAGGCCCGACTGGGACTCGAATCCAGGACTTCCTGTTTACTAGCCGGGCCCTCTGCTAGTAAACGGAAAGTCCTGGGTTCGAGTCCCAGTCGGGGCAGTTGTCTTTTCTTTCTTTCTCAGATTAGGGTATCGTGTATCCGCACAACGCCAGTCTTTAATGCAGACTGCTTGCTTCGTTCTATTCCAACCGGCCTTATTGAAAAACCAAACTCATTCCGCCCATCAAACTCGTTTCTGCGCGGTTGTTTGCTAGTTCCAGTTTGCTTGGACCAAGCACAACATCAGTAATATTTTTTACTCGGCACGATTTTTAAACGTACGTCTCCATAAATGTTATCACGACCATACGTTGAACAACTGGCCGCTGTGATGAACCATGCGGTAGAATTTTTCATGGAGTCTGTAGTACTGGGCACTTTGGGAACTCCTTTATGCCACTCCTGCTGAAACCAAAATCGACAAAGAATTTTCGTTTTGATTAAAGAACTCTTAACATCACTTTCACTTATTTGTCAGTTAGCCACAAGGGTATTACATGACATTAGTTGTATACGCAAAAGCATATGTAAAGGTTATACTATAAAAATAGATTCATATGTTTAGGGAAAAAAACGATAAATATTGATACGTATTAATATTTCAGAAATTTAGAATATACACTGGAATTAGTAATACATTACATATAATTAAAAAATAACAATAGTTAGTTTGGAATTGCCTATATACAATAAATTAACCCACAAGTTTATCTTCTATATATATTAACTGAACAAAAAACGGCTTTGCCGTTTAGAAAATAGCATTAGAGCTCGTATTCCCATACTCACAGCTGTGAAGGTACACGAATAAAAACGGATTAGAGTTCACTCGAACGCAACAAACTATAATTTGAACTCCAATTCCAGGGAACAATGACTGTTTTTGCTCAGTGGGCATGTCAGAAAGTGAACACAGTTTGTGTTTGAAGTGTTTAATGTTTGAGTGCGTGTGTATGTTTGTGTGCACTTAATTTTGATGTTGTACAGGCTTTTTTTTTTAAATATTTTTTGTCCGTGTTTTTTGTTTTATATTTTAAGTATTTTTCCTGTGAGTGGCTATGTGTGTATTTTGTGCGCATTTATAATTTGTGAAACAAGCATACACCTAATTAAGGCAGTTTTTATTGCTTGTCTTTGTGTATGTATTTTTCACCCTTTGTCGGCGTTTTGCTGTTTACTGCGTCTGTTTGTATGTGTTTTAGATTTTCCTTCTGTTTCATGTGCGTTTTGTATGTTGTATTTTTTGTGCGCATTTTATTTGTGTAAAGTATCCAACCGTTTTGTTTGTTTGATTAGTGATGTTCATGAATACGTGTGCATGGAGACTGGCATATCACAATCCTTGTTCCCTGGAATTGGAATTCAAATAAATTGGAGTTCAAATAATTAGAGTTAATATAAAAAATATAATTTGCAATTTACAGTATGACTCAATGACATTCGAAAGACTTTTATGCATCTCAAAGTCACTTTAGAAACATGCAGATAATTTCTTAAATCCTTCTTAAAAACCTCCGTGAAACCTTCCTAAAATTAGCTGCGTGTTAGTGGCCCTACAAGACCCTTTGCATTCCAGTTGTTCTCACAACAAACAAAGTATCAGTTAGACAACGGCGTTCGGCAACAATGCGGTAAGATAGCCGAGGTCGATCGAGTGCCGAAGGCTGTAAATGCTGTATATTCAACGTGATAGTTTCGTAAATGAAACATGCGTTATTAAGTGAAATCTTCTAAAAGTTATTTAAACTGAGTAATAATGTGCCATATTAATTTCTATACGTCTTATAATACAACCTGAACTGATCATTAATTTTATTAAAAATGTGATAAATATTGGAATAAAAAATCTGACAATAACGCGGTTAACTCTACCTTGCCTACTTCTAGTGGCGATCACAATCTTGCAATCCGTCCCTAAACTCCCCCGCCACTCTGAGAAATTAAGCCATCAGCGAAAATTATAAACTAGGAATAATAGTACAGCAAACCGCCTTTATGCACTTACGTTCAGTCAAAGTCACGTGACGCAGAATCAACTTATGTTACTCTGACTTACTAGCATTCAGTCGTATGTATGTATGTACCTGTTATTCAGAAGGATAGCAAATTCTAGCCCTCCCCCCTTCCTACTTTTACGCCCCTGCTGGAAAACGTATGACCACTTTATTTTTATTGTGTGATTACTTTTCTTGCTTACGCAATGTATGTTTCATTAAAAAAAGTCTTGACGTTATGAGGTTTTTAACTTTTTTTTTTTTGGGGGGGGTGGTCCCTGTTTCGTGCATTGTCCCTCCTCCCTCCACCATCTCCTTTGTTTACGCAACTGCTGGCATTTGGCCCCCTCACCTTTTTAAGGGTAGAGGCGCCCCTGTGTGTTGCTGTCTCAAATTTCTTTAAATGTGGAAGGTGAATGTGTTTTCGTACGCTGCTGATTCGCCAACAGCCTCAGGTAGTGTTAACAATCTTTGTTTTATCTTTGGGTTCCGTGGCACAGTGCAGTCTTCATGGTAGTAAGACTGCACGGTACAGCGTGCACGTCTTCATGGTAGTAAGACTGCACGGTACAGCGTGGACGTCTTCATGGTAGTAAGACGGCACGGCACTCTAGTCCAACAATGATTTCATTGTTGCAGCCGTGCATCTTCACGAAATTAAGGCACGGCTACAACAATGGAAGAGTTGTACAAATATTATTAAACCGGACGGATGGCCAGTTCGTTGCGTTCGAGTGAACTCTAATCCGTTTTTATTCGTGTACCTTCAACAGCTATGAGTATGGGGATACTAGCTCTAATGTTTTTTCTAAACGGCGAAGCCGTTTTATGTTCAGTTAATTCGTTGGCTTTTTTCGCTTCCATTTTATTGTAATAGCTACAGTCCAATTTTGTTTGCGAAAAAAACGAAACATTAGAAATGCGTATCTCTGCTCAGGTTCTGCCCAAGCTTTATCCCACGTTTGTTTTTTGATAGCAACACACTAGCGTGTGTCTAGAATTAGTATGTATCTGGCTAGTTGATTCTGCATTGTTGCAAGCAGAAGCAGTATTATGTCAAACAATCGCGGAAACAATTCAACTAGCTTCCCGAAGCCTACAATGAAGAAGTAAAGAAGTCATTCAGTCACGTCGGCCGTCCAATTCTGAGCCTTAAGGCCTCAGAATGATCATCCTATGGTTTAAAACTGAAAGATTAAAGCGCAAACCAAGACCATTTAATTTTGGTTCTCAACAACGATTGAATAGATTTAATGGAGCTGCAGCCCGAAGCTACCACGACAATGTTACTTTCCCCGTGCCCGAACATCGTTGCATCTTGTTCGAGTGAGCTACAATCCGATACTGTGCGCCTCGCCTCTTGTTGCCCCATTGTTACATGTTACAGCATTGCATTATGGGGCCTCGCCACCGCCTCATGCTGCACGATGATTAAATTTACCGAACTTAGCTTCTCCCGGTGTTTTGTCGTGTCAATTTCTCCCCCTCCCCCCTCCCGCACACCTGTACCCGCTTCCGTGCCCCCAACACCCCCCACACCGAACTGCACCCCCTGCCAGATTCTCCCAGTGTGGAGTCAGTATCTCCACCGGCACCTTAGGTGTTTGGGCTTCGGTTTTAATGTATCCCCCCCCCCACATACGCCTCCCCCCTTCCCCCGAAATGTGACAGCCTACCTCCTACCCTTCTTACTCATTTTCTCGCCCTTGTCATCCTTCCGTGGCCGGAAGTCGTGACATTCCCACGGATGTTTTGGTGTAGCCCCGGAATAGTCACAATGAAGTTTGATTGAAGTCTAAAAAAAACAATCACTGAGAAACCCAGCATTCAGTAAGCAAGTTAAGCCCGCTTATCAGCGAAAGTGAAAACGTCGACAATGGCACACTCCACAATTAAAATGAGATGCATTGTCTTATAATTTGTTGCAATTATAATTGTTGTTCATTTTCCGAGTATGAACGGTTGCGCACGCAATGATTGTTGCTGCTTGCTTTGAAAGAATTCTGGGAATCTAGCTGTTGCAGACATAGGGCCTTAGGGCTTCGGGCAGATGACCAGGAGTGGTTAACGCTCGTTAAACACTTTGAACCCTTTGAAAGAATTCAGCTCAGCTCAAAAAGCCCAAATCTACGGAGCAAAGAGGCTATTGTATCGTTAATAGCTGCCAATTTCGAGGCCTACTGACCTCTAAATTAAGAACGTAGCTTAGTTCGTTTAAAACTGTACGGGTTAAGCTGAAACACGGGGTCTTTCATTTTACACATCAAGTATGAACTGTTTTAGATGAGAGTTTGAAATACATAACGCCTGCATCAAGAATTGTTATGCACTGTAGCAAAGACATCACACGTACACGAAGAATGAAAAACACGTTACTTTTAATTATAACGATAAACTTTACTTGTTGGCTACTGCTGCTGCTGATCCTACAGAGCTTGCGGTATTAATATAGTAGATAGTAGATTCTCCTACGCAAACGAACTCTAATAAGCACTGCCTGCCGGCCGTGCTAATAAACGCTTAGGTTGGGCAAAAATTCATCATTATCTTTATGCACTACAGTGAAAGAAGGCGAGCGACCGACAATGTCAAACAAACGGATGTGGCCTGTAACAATCGATGTATTGCTTTAATAATGCTTGCTCTTAGAGCCGATTTGAAAAGTTACAAGTCAAAGTAACTTGTAACTTCAAAGTAAGTGAGTTACAATCACTGCATGCACGACCCGTTGTTGGGTTTATAGGGTTCAAAGGGTTTAACGAGCGTTAACCACTCCTGGTCATCTGCCCGAAGCCCTAAGGATCTATAGGTCTATAGGTTTATAGGTTTATAGCGGTTTATAAGTCTTGGTATCACAACAGAGAAACGTCCTCCATTGAAAATAGACAATTACTTCCATAACACATATCAGCAGGGGTTCAAAGGGAGGGGGAGCAGGGATGGGGATATTCAGACCACACAATAAGGGAAACTTGGGCCCACTACTGTGTTACGCTCAGGTATGCGGGAAACAGCTAGACTGGCGTATGTTATGCCGGGGGTACAGCTAGTTAAGTTACACTTTGTTAGGATATCCGAGAGAATAGGATGTTCAAAATCATATCAACCTAATTCAAGAATGTCACAGAAACAATAGTTCTTTACAAAAAGTATAATGATAAAATACGCACATTATTTTAGTACGGTGTAACAGAACAAGTTCGGGGAATATATTTGAAATGTGAGTTTCAAATCTATTTTATTTTTAATATTTGCAGCAGAGACAGAGACCACAGGCTCGGGTAATCCATTCCAGATTAGTTGTAGTCGACAAATAAAAAACGTATGCCTGTCCCATTCGTCCTTGTCGTATATGAATTTTAGTTAAAGGGAATGAATAAATCACTGAGAAATAGATCGAATTTTAAGGCGGAGAAGACGTTGCTCATAAGTAAAATTTCGTAAGTTTTCTACACGTATGGCTAAACGATGTTTTAAATTTCCAAGAGCCGCCAAATCTTTTTTTTTTAAACGGGGGCACCGAAAGTCAAATTCATATTCAAGTATAGGGTTTAACAGTGCTAAATAGAGTTTCAAATAAATGTCCTAATGACGTGATGTAACAGTAATAAGGGGTCAGAGTTTGCTTTAGAAAAGACGATATTAATATGGGTAAAAAAAATATTGTGGTGGTTAATAATCGCAATTCCAAGGTCCGTTGTAGAGTTTACTGAGCTCAAAGGACTACTGCCACAGTCATAATTCTTGTTAGGGTTGTTTCTATGTAGAATACATGATTTTTGTGGGTGGAGAGCAAGAATCCACAAAATGCTCCAGTCCAAAGCTTGTTTATGTCTGCTTGAAATATTGATAACTGATTTTTTGTAGGTTGGTATAGGTATCATCGGCAAATTTAGCTAGGTGGTTTTGAAATAAAGGATGTCATGTTTTTTCCCGATCTTAAGGTACTTCGTTTGTCTATAGGTCTTGTCTTTGCCATCAATGACGAATCGACCTTGTCGGTTTTGCGTTCCTGGTGGCTCTCAATGAGCCTTGGATGTCTTGTAAGGTATGTGGCATATACTGTTAAGTTAAAAATCTTTTTATTATTATTTGGCTTTGAT
>JAHWFP010022352.1:0-15211 GCA_023313725.1 Lithobius niger | reverse complement strand
CATCCCTACAGCTAACAGGAAGTATGCAAGTACGGATAGAGGTACCAAAAATTCCACAAAGGGAAATTAGCCGATAGAAGAGAACAGTTACTGGACAAAACAGGTGAAATACTACCAGAACCCCCAAGAAGTATCGTACTTTAAGGTTAGATGAGCAGTTTCCATACTTCTTATGTTGAAACTCACTCACCAGGATGACTGGATAAAGGTTGAGTAGGCACTCCCGTGGTCTTCAGTGTAGAGGGGGGAAAATACATTTAAGAAAATTATAATTTTAGATTATCTAGGATGATATTTTCGCAAGGTTTTTTCAGATAATGTGTTGGGCTTCATATTCTATTTTTGTTGATGTAGAAGAGAAATAACTAGGGTTGCTCTTTGTCTTGACAATATTTTTAAAGATGTCACAAGCATTACAAATCTGGCTGACAGGTGCATTACAAAGCTGCTTCAAAAGCAGAGAGGTTGCAAGGGGAAGGAAAACTTTTGGATCGGTTACAACATCTTTTATTTTGTTACGAACTAAAGAGGCGGATTTTCTAAAGTGTGGGGACCGAGTGTTATTGTGTAATGCGGGGAAACACAGATAAAAGTACATAATACAAGTTTAATTCTTAATTCTGCCAACGGAAAGCCTAGTACTGCCCGATGGTGTATCAAAAAACTGTGGTTGTTACTTAATAAAATTATTGGAACAAAACTAATTGAAGGAAGGCTTTGAGATACCTACGAACAATTTCTATTTAAAAACTTATTTGAGAGATGAGTGATTGAATGTCGTTTTTTGAACAAGAGTGAAAGATTTTCACGTTTTTCATCATTTTTATTTACAACCAGTATTTAATGTTTTTTATTAGGACAGTATGTTGACTGGTCCGGTTTGCTGACGTTTTATAGAACTGCATGGGATTTTTTTAATGATTTCATGATTTTTTTTTAGTAATTTTTTAAGATACAGGTATAATCGAGCACTTATATTACTGAAAGTGAATTGTTGGTCGTGAAAACAAAAAAATTACTTCCAGGTTGTTCAAATTAGCGACTTTAATTAACAGAACTATTTTACAGCTCTTTGCTATTCTAGACATTGTCTTGCACATGCCATGTAGGAGGTTTCATGGCTCGAATTCTGAGTTTACCGTCTTTCTTTTCCCAAAAAAAGTCTAAAAAAGGTTCAGGTGTACAAGTGTTAGAATACTTGCAGATAACATCGGGCTCTAACAAATTGAAAAAGAAATTATTAATAACTTTATAAAATGTTTATTTGCATATTTTACCTTCATAAATACAAAGCTTCTAATGAAACTTGTACCCAAAATAAGTACAATGGACAGCCCATACACCAATTGGTACATTTTTAATGCAGGATTATGTGTTATGTCCTCACTGACGTACGAAGTGTTTTTTCTTGTATCTGAGGTAATGGAGCCCTATATAAACAACCAAAAAAGGACAAATATTGGCTTTAGTAAATGACTGCGCTATTCAACGAAGTACTACAACTGTAACGAAACCTTCTAATCTGTAACAGTGAATACGAGAATTAGCATTTTAAGTTGTGTCTCTTTGGCGAAGATGTATTAGATATTTAACCGTAAACGCCTCCACCAAACACACATTACGTAGTGATTACGTTAAAATCGTGACATTGATCAGCTAGCTCCTCAAGGACAGATCTCAGTCACTCATGTTTACTGACAGGTTGCCTTAATTAACAAATTAGCTACTAACTAATTTGTTACTGATTGGGTGGGGTTGTCGTTTGCCTGGGGCACGAAAGCAAAGCCAGGTCCAAAAAAAAAGGGAGATTACTGAATTAAAACTTGGTAACAAAAAAAATTAGCACAAACAATTCAGTTTGTAGTTGGCTGAAAGGAAGTAGTTTATTTCACTGTTTTTTGCCTGTATGGCTGGTTATTTACTGAATGGATAGAATACGGCAACTCAGCGAATAGCAGTGGCGTCAGATTGAAACAGTCTAGATTTTCGGTACTCTCTCCGTGTTACTTTATGCTCTCCATGTTTTTGCGCTAATGCCATATGAGCAACCTCATGCCAATGCCATATGAGCAACTTCAGGCTAATGCCATACACACAACTTCACGTCAATGTCATATGAGCAACTTCGCGCTAATGTCACATGAACAACTTCACGTTAACGGATGCAGCAGGTCGTTTTACTGGCAGACTGTTACTGCAAGCAGCCAGAGTGACATAGAATTATGTCAGTTTTTAGTCTAGTTTTAGGGCATCCTATCTATTTAAGACTCACTGCCAGATTTAAAAAATATATTGTGTAGATAATAATTTCTGTGTTGATTATTTTTTTTGATTATTTTGATTAATTTTTTTTTAATTATTTTTTGTGTTGATGAGCTTGGTAATTTACACTTGTGGAGTCAGCTTTAGAAGTTGGAATAATATTATGGTAATTGCTGTGTAGTTGAAAACCGAGAGGTTTGAAACGACATTTTCAATGTCAACAGGTGGAGCAGTTTGCCAAAACTGTCTGGTCTTGGCTCACAAAACTGGACTAAAAGCACTACCAATGAATGGCTAAAAACAAGTTACTTTATATTTCGAAGAGTTACGAATTTGTAAACATTTCAGCGGATCAAAAACTGAAAAAGAAAAAACAACAAAGACAAACTTGTAAACCTTCGAAATATAAGAAGTCTGTTTTTGTCAGTTGAGTGCGTAGTGTGCTGGGATTCGGAACCCAGCACTCGTTTGTGTTAAATGACAATGGAAGAAAACAAACAAATGTAACAAATTTACTGAAACAAAACAACAAAAAAACATAAAAGATAGAAAAAAAATCTTTCAACAATATTACGTCAGTATATTTTTGGCAACCGCTGCTTTCAAACGTTGGTTTCCATAAAATAACAAGAAAGGAATAAAGCAACCAAATATAATCAACTAAATTAAACAATTTTTGAAAACAACTCAAACGTAAAAAAAATCGTTCAAGACTTCATGTTAATTGCAACATTGTAACCTCTTTTAAAATTAAACATTGTTGTGTCTTACGAACATTCCACACAAACTTTCTTCTGGCTAAACACGATAATGTATTTCACTCGCACTCAACACACATCGGACTGTTAGCTTCAAAACGGGTGAGAAGAAGGATATCGCCCGGTTTCCTCATGCTGAAATTCAACAATAGCTCGGGCGCTGTGCCCCTCGACATTGTTAGATCCCAGCACTCGGAAAGCGGGCGATATCCTATACATCAACAAGGCATCATTACAACCATTGCCCTAGTGGCTTCAGTTTTTTGGCAGTAGTACACGAGGACCATTACACCCAGCATAATAATAATAATAATAATAATAATAATAATAATAATAATAATAATAATAATAATACCTACCCCACTTCCAGCTGAAAGCCAATGAGTTAACCACCACGAGCTGAAAGCTGTTGTGCCAATGTTTATCATAAAAGATAAAAACACGAGAAAGCAGACAATAAGTCCTCCACCGGAGCGCATGTATGTCAAATAAGTATCCAAGCTAATATTCCCCTTGTCTTGTTTATCTAGAACCACGAGACGTCCAGCGTTGTTACTTTGTGAGGTAGAATGCTTTAGGTTATCGGAATTGATACTATGTCCATTGTAAAGAGAAATACATTTTGAAGGCACTGATTTTTGTAAATTCTGGCTCTCTTGAGTGGAATGAAGTGACACCTTATATTCATCACCTAAAGCAATGAAGAATATTTTTTATTAAAAACTCAGTATGTTATGTAATAGATATCCGCGAGGAATAGGCAGTTTACCGGCGATAATTGCTCATTTGCGAGAAACGGGTAGTCCAATGTTGAGGGGGTGGAGGTAAATCACACGAGCGTACCAGCGCAAGTAGTTTCCCTTTACCCTCGAATTATAGGACTACCCTTTTCTCGCAAACGAGCAATTATTGCCGGCAAACTGCATATTTTCACGGATACGTGTTTTAATGGCAAGGTGTGACATCATTGTCACACCTTATCAACTAACTTACCGAATTATTTTAGTTTACAAAAATTGTTATTTGTAAATTTTATTTGTAAATCAGAATGAATTTAAAGATTTTTACATACGACTGAAGTAAATTCCTGAATGGAATCTTCCGGATTAGACCCTTCTTGTCTACGAAAGTACGAGCTAAGGTAGAGACGTCCCTAGACCAAGTCCAGTTACTGAATTTAGTGTTCAAGGTAAGACCGAATTTTTTCTACTTTAATAGTTTAAATAAGATTAAATAAGTATAAAATGAACTATTTGCTTGAATCATGGGTTTTTAGGTGTATTTCAAAGTGTCGGTAGCCTATTTTTCGTAACGTCGGGACAAAAAGTTGCTGGGTTAGGCTTTAGCTTGCGGTATTTTATTTTCCGTGTTGGTACAGTGAAAAATGTCTTCAATTGCAAATGTGACCACTTATGCTGGTTTTGCAGTTCGGTGTTATGAAAAATCGGTTATTATGTCATATGGTGGATTAGGGATTATGTAGGCCCCATAAAAGTGTTAGATTATCAAAAAAGTGCAGTTATCAAAATTAACCCACGGTAACATGTATAAGTCTTCAGATTAACTGTCTATAACGACCACACTTTTAGCATGGGGGATCTGTTAGTGTGATGTCATCACCGTGCATTAAATACTAAATTTCAATACTTTTCCCATGCTTTTCAATAAGAAAATAGAAACAAATGAATCAGACGTGGTACTCCGAAACTGTTTTAAGTTAAACAGTTAAACAACGTTATTTTAAGCCTAAGAAATCCGCTCTTCCGTCGTTTTTCCCTCCATTTTTATGTAGTGCACCTTGTAGCTATGCCCTCCAAAACCCATACTGGTACCAAGCTGGTGCAAATATGGCGGCAAATGTCACTCTATTAACTGTTAATAACTAGAATCATAAAAAAATTTCCGTTGACAAATTAATTAAGTGGTTCTCAGGAATGGTACTAAAAAACTGATGCGAGCAGGGAGTGTTTTGTTTTTACTTTTTTATTCGTGATTTTTCTGATGCGGGCTATGTTTTTTTTTTTTACTAAACAACACAAAATCAGGAAACTTATTTGATGATGAATAAAATCGTTTACCGTGAAACTTACCACCACCAAGTTTGTGAACATCGAAATTGTCCGTTAAATCGTTGTCATCCTCTTTATGGAAGGTCTGAATCAACTCAGAATAATCTTCATTGGCTTGCATTAATTCATCATGTGTTCCCTGTTCTGAAATTCTTCCACCTTTAATAACGAGTATTTTGTCACATCTGCTTAAATACTACAAAAAAAAGTGAATAAACAATGATTAACATGTTACTTGAACTGTGAGGATGCAAAACGCACTCATGTAGCCCAAAACTAAACGACACAAAACGATTCAATAGTTTTAAGGACTGCTATGAGCAGTGACACGACGTAGTATTATTATAACTCTATGCTAAAGCCTTAATGGGTTAGCTGCAAGGGGCACCACATAGAGAATCAGAAGGGCGTCATACTGAAGCCGATGCTGTGAAGAGTGATTTCTTAGACCTAAAACGCGCGATTTTTGTTGTTGGAGAAAACAACGTTATTTTAAGCCTAAGAAATCCGCTCTTCCCTCGTTTTTCCCTCCATTTTTATGTAGTGCACCTTGTAGTTATGCCCTCCAAAACCCATACTGGTACCAAGCTGGTGCAAATATGGCGGCAAATGTCACTCTATTAACTGTTAATAACTAGAATAATAAAAAAAATTTCCGTTGACAAATTAATTAAGTGGTTCTCGGAGTGGTACTAAAAAACCGATGCGAGCAGGGAGTGGTTTGTTTTTACTTTTTTATTCGTGATTTTTCTGATGCAGGCTATGGTTTTTTTTTACTAAACAACACAAAATCAGTAGCTTACATTTTGTGTTGGAATTCAATATCTATGTTCTAACGCCAAGATCAGCGTGCTAAAGTTGCACATTTGATAGAAGTCATTCTTTAGATCCACGTTTTAGGCGTGACGTGTCTCTGATCGGCCCTCTCATTTGTTTCGAGGCGATCATGTAAATGGAGTAAACAGCTCCTGCGGTCATCAGCTCCAGGACCTGTTTGGTGAAAGCGATGGTGTGTGATCGTAATATTTTTTTTTAGACAATGTCATAAAAACGTTTCATGCGCTGAGAAAAAAAACCCATGCGTGCGCTCCCGAGAACCACTTAATTAACTCTAAGCGGCCTAATCAATCTCACCCATACCAATTTTAATGATCCGATTGCATAAGACAACAAGTTAATGAATCTGCCCGTAACCAGCATTTACTTATCTAACAAACACAATATTTAATAACACTATTCACTTCAGGGTTTATTTAATTATTCTTACACATTCTGACGCTTTCTAATTTTTACATGCTCAGCGTTGTTGACAGATTAAGCAAGATTTTTCTTCTTTAACTATTATTATTTAAAAGGTAGTATTACCTTTATCACATACCGCCTACGTGCAGGTTTGCAAAATCTAAACCCAGAAATCATTCATCCAATTCCCAATCATCTTAATATAATTTATTACTTTAGACATTTTTAACATAATCTTATCATATACATTGTAAGATAATTTATTACGTTACTGTTATACTGTCTTCATACAAAGCATACTTTAATATTCCAGCACTCACCTGGAGTTGATGGGTGACAAAGACAACGGATTTATGCTTCAGAGCTCCTAAGATGTACTTTTCAAAAATATGTTTACCAACGTGTGCATCAACTGCAGAAAGTGGATCGTCCAATAAATAGATATCACTGTTACTATAAACTGCTCTTGCCAGACTAACACGTTGCTTCTGACCACCACTTAAATTAATTCCACGTTCACCAATCTGAAACGCGATAAAATTTGCGTAAGTAATTACGTAAATCAATAAATAAACAAAGAAACATAAATTAACAAATGCATAAACGACATGCAGCAGTTCACAGAATTCATGACAATTTCTGGTAAGAAAGTTTATTCATTTTGGGATAATTGTGGCATTTGGGGGGGAAAGCTAATTACTGTAACCGCTGTTTGATGCAATCTACAGTGAGCTCTTAAAATAAGATTGTTGTATTTCTATTAAAAGTCGTTAGTTACTGCAATTAGAAATTACTTTTTTTAATTCAACCTCCTTCCATTCCCATATCATGATTTGGATTTGAGATCACGAATAAAGCCGCCAACTGTACATGCTAATATTCATTGAAGCTAAACAGTGACGGCGAAGTAGTCTGTTTCATTACTGTTTTCATTGCAGCTGTGATCCATCGAATCAAAGTTAACAATTTGTACTTTTCACTATTTAATTTTGAATGAAAGTATTAAATGTTTGGACCTCGTCGCGCTATCATTCTGGCAGGTTTAGCTTTCTGAAACTGTTGAAGGAAAACTGACACTGAATATGACTGCTGAGCCATGATTGTTGCAACAGAAGAACTTGCGTCCATTTGAAGGAGTTAAGGATTTCAATCCAGTCTTAAATCCTCCCAATTGGATATGATAAAGTTTTAACAATCAATTTATAGGTAATTTGTAGTAAGTATGTATCAGTGATTTGTTATGATACATAATTGTTGTTTAAAATAACAATGATGCGACTATTGTAATGGGATGCAATGTTGTTTGTATTATTGTAGTTTTAAATTGTTGTTGTTTTCCTTGATTAACTTGAAGCTGCAGGATTTGTTCTAAGTCGATTATGGCATGTCAAAGATCCTGGGTTTTCTTCTTGGATTCTCCAGATAAATTATCCCTCGCATCGGCGTGGGACACATAACCCAGTTTGGGTTCGTACTCCCTAAAAGCAAAAACAAAAACAAAACAAAACAAAACAAGCATGATATGTTGTGGACGAAGAGAATGTTTTCCTCTATCACTATTGTTCCTTTCCTATTCTGTATCCCTTCACGATGTGACCATCCAGATGATATGTCCCTCTTTACAGAATGTGGCTCATAGGAGATGCATCTGTGCCTAGATCTTCTTCGAAGTTGTAAGTAAATAAATGTTTTCTTGATGAACTATAAACTTGTGGAGTGTTCGTGGGCCTAAATTGACTATGATTCAACTAACCTAATGTCAGATACTAACTTAAACGACCTCAGGGTAAAATAGGTCTAGGCAGTTCAATTCTAAGAGGTTCGTGGATCAGAAACATGCGCTGTCTACCCAAGTCCTGTTAAAAACTGGCTGAACCTGTGAGTGTTTGGTACTCCTCTCTCTCAGAGGTTTGTTGGGTTCCTTCTCGGTATTAAGGGGTATTGAGCAGTTGCTGACAATAGAGCTGGTGATGACCACTGAGCAGCAGGTGATGAACACTGAGTAGGTGTCCGTTCACTATCTTAGACTGGTCATGGGCACTTATAAGATGTCTGCAAAAATGAAACTTACTACGTGGCATGGCTGCCCTGGAAGGCACATTGCTGCTGCATTGTATGACTGGACGTGCTGGATGCGCCAGTGTGTGTAATGTACAGGAGGAGGATGGATTTTATTTTTCTGACTTGGTGCTTCTTTAGAGGAGTTATACTTCCTAGATTCGTTCTACAGTTGCGTTCAACTTCATTGACTCCGTTATGAATACTTGCCTTTCCATAGAATTGCAAGTGTGCTACCAAATAGGGATTTGAGAGGTGTCTGAGTGAACCCACGCTACTTGGTCCAGCTGTGTTGGAGAAATTACCACAGCCTGCTGTACTCAGGAATCCAAGCTGTTTCCAAGTTTTATGTGATAACCTTTCAATCTGCAGCCATGTAAGTTATCTGCAGTTATTTCAGGTGAGTTAATTATGCGCCATGTGAGTGTTAGATTTGGAGCGAACGGTTAACTTAGCAGGAGATGGTGCTGAACTACATACCATCTGGTTAAAAAAAACTTCTGCTTGGTGCACTACCAAATAAGCTGTGGGACCTAGTGTTGACCTGTCGTAGTTGGTAATCAACTCTTCTGTGTATTGTATTGTTAGCAGGCTGTATCAGCGCTAGTAATGTGGCTGGGATACTTTGGATTCGCTCACGTTTTAATATTATTAAAGCTGTGCTACCTATGCTAGTAATCCTTCATTACAGTATTTGTGTCACTTAAGCAGTAGTGCCGGCCACCATGAGCTGAGCATTATGCAAAAACAAAGAACGTAATACAAAGGCAGCCAACAAACAACAAGCAATAAAGTCAAGGGACAAATAAAAAAAATTGAGAAAACAGACACAAGTCTACATTAAGAATGCAAGACTTACTTCAGTATCATCGGCAGCAGGCAAACTGCCAAAATCTACTTTAAGGCCACAACTATCCACAGCTGCAGAATACCTGTGAAGCATTACTTAAATTACTTATTTAACATTTCTAAGTATTAACGGGTGTAACAAGGTAGATACAACAAACCCACCACAATCATCTGTTATTACGACAGTACGTTTACAAAGGCATGTAGATATGGTAAAATTATCAGCAGTATTTTTTCGTATGTTGAGTGTGTCATCCTGCTTACGTCTGTATTACGGTAGTCTGTCATTATCTGATGAGTATTACACATTGCACCATATGACACCATTGCTTTTGCATGTGTGTAAAACAATAATGTAGACTCGTTTTATTTTCCAAATTGTCTTTAGTAGTGTTCCCCATCACAAGCCTAGGTGCCGAGTTCAAACTTTCCCTTGCATTTCGGAACGAGAAGAGAAGGTTCCTAGAATGTCACTCATGCTTAGGTTGATTGCAGCATGTACCCAGAGATAACCTCAGCAATTAAAAAAGATGGTAATCAAATATTTTTTCAAGTTACATTTTTCCATTGAACTGTTAAAACATCACAATTTTGACCTGGCAAAAATCTAATGGAGCAAAGGGGGTAATTGCCCTGGCCAAAGGGGATACAAAAAAAAAATAATAAATAATAAATTGTGACGAACCTCACTGCAAAATTCAAGTATAGCATATAACAAAGTTCGGATTCGAAAAATACGCAGTTATATTATGGACAGCAGACACAATTTTGTTTCTATATAGTGGGGTGAGTAAGGCAGCCGAACAGAAACGAACCGGATTTCTCCTTGCTTATCAACAAATCGCAAAAGCCCAACCGGCTTTTTTACTATAATGCTTTGCAACGCCCTGCACGTGCAGGCTGTGCAATAAAAGTAAAAAAAAAATTCACATGCACACAACAATAAATGAAAAAAAAAAGTTTTATCAATAAAAACAGACTTAAGTATACAAGAAAAAAATCTGAAAATAAACTCTCAAAAAGCAACTCTTTTATGTGTATGTAGAGGTAAATACAATTTGAAAGTAGGGCATGTAAACATATATATGTTGCCTGTTAGGACAAAACACAAATTCATTTTATCAACTAAAAAAGGAAATGCTTAATATTCCAATAGGATTTGCTAATAATGTCAATGATTTAAGTAAGAGCATAAATTTCAATGAGTTTACTATAATAATAATCAGACTGCTTATACTTCGCTTAAACCGCAGTTGCCAAAATTCGTCACAAATACTATAATTCACCATTGGCAGAACTGCAATTCTGTATTTTCGGTTGGCTCTTTATCAAGTCGGGTCTTAAACCTGGACAGGTTTTCTTTTGGTAACTTTTCGAATATAACTCATACATTTTCTTATTGTCTAATTTTAATAGAGAACGCCATACAAGCAATAGTATTGGTTGCTGACTTTTTGAGTTGGTTGGGTAAAGGGCTGAATTTCAAAAGTAATTATTGGTATTGGACCCCTTATATGGGCTCGTTTGACTGTTTACGTTGCAACCCTCTGAACGACTTACCACTTTCTGTAGGCATCACTATTAGTAACCCTGAGCTTCACCCAACTTTGGAGGATACACGCGAGAAAGTCAATGACAATCACTACATTTACATGACCACTTCGAAGCGCTTTAGAGGGATGCACATCGCGTCCGTGTCGCCTCCGTTGGTTTGGAAACACCCGTTCATGTTGCTTTCTTTGTTCGTGGCGGTTTCCCCCAATGCGCTTCATGGAGGTGGTTTGAGAGTCTGTATCGCATCGTCTTTGTGCATGTAAACACTCACAATCGCATTGAGCCATTTAAGAAAGCATGGTAAAAATGGCGGACACAGTTACAGCACCCACGTAATTTGTGCTGGTGCCATTCGAATTTTAGGTAATTAAACTGAAAATGAGTGTGCATGACTAGGAAGACCACTAAGTTTTAATTACATTTGGTTACTTGGGTCTAAGCTGACCTAGTTTACCACATGCAGGGGGTAGAGCAGCATGGGACTTGCTCACTCTTTGCCAAAGGGAGGGCAGGAAGAAAGGGTTTTCTGATCGCACTGGTCGATTCGCCTTCCTTAGCGGATTGGCCCTAATCGCTATGTTTCGTCTTGTAAACAGGTGCCATTTTTCGATGCGCATTTCAAAGTGCATCGCTAAAATGCGCTTTCTTGTTGCCATGTAAACGTAGTGAATGTAGTGTTAAATTCTGAACAAAATATCAAGTTATTGATGTAATTGCTTCATATCGTCATGTTTTTCTACTAAACCTGGTATGTTTAAGCATTGCCTGCCAAAGAAAATTTACACTAGCCGTGCGTTTCCGATTGTTTTGAAGCCTCAGCCTTAGGTTGGTTCGGCAGAAAGCATGTTGACGATCAAGTTGCAAACATGCTTGCACAGGGAATTATGTAGTGAACGTTGTTTTTCAGTATTCCTTACCAATAAAAAGGACAGACGCAAAAGAATGGTGATAGACTACTCAGGGATGAACCGAAATTACCTGAAAGATAATTTTCCATTACCACTCATTGACACACTCATTGAGCAGTATCACGAATGTAAATTTCGCTCATCGATTGATTTAGGATTGGGACAAATATTGGCATATGCTGCTGGACGAGGAGAGTGGAAAAATGGCCTCGTTCGTCACTCACAAGAGCCAGTACTGTGTTTTTCTAGCGCTGTTCGCCCCAGAACGTACATCGTTTGATTTTTCAAATTTTATTTCAAGTAATGGGCACTAACAGTCATTTAAACTCCCCTTGAAAATTAGTGCACACATCCTTCCTTCTTTTATTGGATGTGCATTTGAATAAATGGTAAACGAAATGTGTTTGCCACCTGGTGAGGGAATGTTGCTAATTCGGAATTTGACCCACATATGCATTCCGACCACCCAGTAAGTGAAATGATGTGAAGCGAAGTGTGTTCGATCTACCTATTGATACAGATTTATTTAATTTGAATACGATCCACTTCACTACGAATGTGTCCACCCTGTTCTGAGTGTCCTTTCCATTTAATCTACATATACGGGGGTTAAAGGTGCGCTCGGTAAGGGGTATCTGTGTCACACAAAAAATGTGTGTAAAATAGGAACTAGGTCAAACCAGGAGTGACATAAAGGCGTAGTCTCCAGGATAATTCAATGCAATTTTCCACCACTCGTTTTAAACTGTGACACCAAGTGGCCAGTTGTCGAATGAACAACCACTGCTATTTTGACAAAAAAACGTTTACTAACATTAAGATTTGTACGTTTCTTCCGCAAGATGTGTTTACAAGGTTTTGAAGTTGTCAGTATTACTACTACTAAGTGTCGTATTTTTAATAAACCTTCCAGAAAAGCCTTACTTCCTGGTTCTTGGGCTTATTTTGTTTTTCAGGCGCTGACTGTGGTACGGGTGTGGGCATACAAGCAAACAGGCGTTCATCACACTTGTTGTTTGAAACTAGACACGTGATGAGTGGAAGGAACATCGTGTTTTATAGACCATTTTTAACTCAACCTTACCTTTCCATACAAGGCACGTTTTCCTTACAACTAGTGGAAACTTGTCTGGGCGGAGTGCTACTTACTTAATTTGGCTACAAGAAATTGCCTACAGTCTTAATAGGGACACGAAAAGGGCATTTTATTTTCGTGGGTCGCATTATTTTTGGACATTCAGTGGTGGGGGGGGGGTCAAAATATTTTTCAGTGTTTTGATGGGAGGGAGTATCGAAAATTTGGAGGTTATATGTCATTTCCTCCACCCACCCTTCCTCGGCCATAAATAATGACTGGTCCCTTAGTAATCACCACCTGCCTTAGTGAATAGGTGATATAAGGTTCTGACGATCAGTAGTGTCATGAGCCGTCAAGCTACACCCGCAGTTTCTCTGCCAGTCGACCTTGTTACAAGCGGTGGAATACTAAGAGAGAGTTCCAACATGGACACTCCTGTTTATAAGTTCCTGGCCCCACTTACCTTACTGAATCAAAGTTTTCATTAAACAGAATATTTTCTTTGACTGATGCATTTATAATCCAAGCTTGTTGTGCGACATAGGCACAGGTACCTTGTAAGGCAGCGTAGCCAGACACTAGCTGCATCTACAAAGTACAGAGAAAGCAAAACAGTCACTAACGCAATAAAACAATTTTTTTTAAACTACCAATAAGAATGCGAAGATTATGTGTGCATTGATGGGCACCAGGAAGAGTTTTGAGAACAACACTCCTTTGTTTTTGGTGTTTCTCCATGTAGTTAAATATTAAAAAATAATAAATTTTATTTGATCAAATTTCTGCTTGTTTTTCAAGGTAATAAAATTAGGTACCTCAAAGTACAGATTGTTTGAACGAGAGCTTTCTGTTTATTAAATGGCTAAATGTGTTTCTTATTCCACAACTGTAACAGTCTCTTCGGTAAACTACAGTACACAAAAATAATCATAGATGGTTCTTATTGTAAGAAGTGGATTTGTAGTGATCATCAGAAACAAAATCAGTAATAATTATGATAATAATATTAATAAAAAAAAATTTATTGACACAAAAGGCCAAAAGGAAACATACAGGGTCAAGAACACTGACGAATATCCAATAAGAAAAGAGAATAAAATTAAATAAAACATTGCAAACAAATAGGCACTTTAAGTATGATAGATACATTAAAATAAGCTAAAAACAACACAACATTCCCAAATTAAAATGGTCTGGACAGGAACCGAGACATGTTTAAGGACCTAACCCTTTTTTTGAATGACTCGAGTGTGGCTGCTGTTACTACTTCAGTAGCATCCCGTGCAGCACTATGACTGTCTGCAGGGTTTTTCTGCAAGGTCATTGGGACCTGATCGGGCTTTAGACTTTGTAAAATCACCAGTTGTGGCTTCCTGGAAACCACGGCAGTCTCCGAAGAGCTGTCTCGAAGTTGCGCACTACACTGATGGATTCGTTGGGATTCAACCACAACACCCTTTCATTCATGTAATCTACAAATCGTTCATCAGACTGGATGCAAATCGGTTAGGAAATAATCCGAATCACATTGTAAAAACACTAATACAGAAGATAGTCAATAATTGGAAGTGTGAGGATCAATATATAAATTAATTATTATTCAAGATTATAAAAGAAAACAGCTGAGGTTAGCATGATTAGTTTTCTTCCCCTAAGTAATGAGAGCAATAGAGGAATATTCACATTTCAGTCAATTTGTTCAAAGTTCAACCACTTTACAGGTAAAGACACCATTGCTTAAGAAATATTTGTTGCTGATGGTATTTATTCCTACCTGTCCTAGTAAAGATAATATTAGTGAGCTTTTTCCACTTCCCACAGATCCACAAACTCCAACAAGTGTTCCCTAGAAGACAAAATAATCACAAGCAAATATTAATTTAGAACATGCAGGTTTAAACTAAAAAAAAAAATCTGAAACTATTCCACGTTTCTAACGTTACTTATAAAGGATTACTTTTGAATGCACGGACATTACAAATAATTGTATATTTGTAAAAAATACTCCATAGATTCAAACGCCAGCATAAAACACCATGACCATTGACCAAAATGCATTAATAGCACAAGCGAATTATACTGAATTTACACTATATTGTACTAGATAATAGTGTTATTTCACTATAATCCCGATTGAAACTTGTTTGTGGGGTTATAATATAGCAATAATTTTCAGTTAAATTAATAAATTTTGGACAATAATTTTTACGTGAAATTTTCAGCAAGCGTTTCTACAGTAAGTATATTATAGTACATAATTATACAGTAAAATATAAACATTTTTATTAGTCGGATAAGAAATAAAATGAAGAACTTTAACTACAAAACCAAGTTATGCTGAGGTAGCCAGCCGTTGAAATGAAGCCTTTGAAATAGCGTAGGTTCAGTTTTCCATCAAAGTAGACCATTTAAGTGGTTAGTTTTCACATGCTA
>JAHWFP010022330.1:0-20368 GCA_023313725.1 Lithobius niger | reverse complement strand
CGTGCCCTTTTTTCCGTTGGCCTCGGTAATTTATATCCATATTTTTTGTTATAAAGGTTAAATATGAAACTTTATTGGTGTTACACCATCTAAGTATTAGAAAACAATTTCAGCCCAAGATCATTGCTTCCTTTATGGACTTGTGTAAGAGAAGTGACAGGGAATCACGCCCATGACACAAGTTATAATAACACAGGATCTGTACCCACCTTTTGTGGGCGTGACAACCTACCAAACCATGCTTCCTCTCCAAACATTGTAAGTTTGCTCGGGCACCTTAAGGCACAAAATATCTTACCTGTAACACTACTTGTGCCTATGAATGTTAAGCCAACATTAATATCAAGCAACTCTTGCTTCTGTTATAAAAATACTGTAAACACCTCTTTTAGGTTAAGAAAAACAACAATCCCTTGGCTGAGGAAAAATAACCTTAAGTGGATCTGTAACAAAGTATAATGTTGTGCTAATAATCGAATTCCTCTTATCTTTAACTCTCTCTCTCTTTAGATTGTTATCAACCATGAGCATCAAAAAAAGGTTTTCAAAGGGTTTAAACGAGCGTTAACCACTCCTGGCATCAAGTTTTTCTGTAAACATTATTTTCTCTTTATTGTTAAAGACAAACTCCCTTAATACCTCTCTGAAAGAGGCATTATCGTCTCACCGTTGGCACCTGGATTGTTGGATTGCCTTGTTTACCTTTTTTTTCTTCCCTCAACTGTTGTTGGAGCGTGACAATTCCTTGAGTTGTTTCAGCTAATGCTTGAACTGAGCCAGTAGGAAAAAACAAGACGGAGGCTGTCTGCCATATTAGTTCTTCACTCAACATGGAACTCCCTTAACCAGGCAAGATGTTACCTGCCTTGGTATTGATGGACTTTACTCAGTATTATCTGCAGACAATGATTAGCCAGAAACGCAATTACCTTACTTTCCACAATACAGGCTTTATCAACAGTCATGTAGGATGTCTACCAGGCATTATATTCCATCCCATAACTTAGCCAGTCTTCTTATACAGTCAGTGCAACAACCAAAGGTGTGAACATAAGTGACGACTTTCCGTTCTGCCAAGACAGACAGAGAAAGGGAGTCACGACAGTAAGTTGCCCATGTTATTCCAGGAGAAGTAGAATAAATGAAGTAAGGAGGAAATCTACATCCTTTCCCATTTAGTTGCTTTAGCCGCATCTACAGATTATGTAAGCCCTTAACCAGGCGAGACATCTTTGATACACAGACCTCTACCGTGTTTGTAGCACGCCAATGTTCTACCCAGGTGTCACAATTTAAATCCTGCGATCCCTTCTTAAACTCCAGACTGGGAAGATAGGGTTTTAGGCCGTGAGGAATGTACACACACTCTGCCCCCTTTTACCACCTTGGGAATTATTAAGACAGCTGAAGGTTTCCAATCTTGACACAGGAGTATTGCACAGATGGATGCAACTGTAACCCAGCATCTGGCAGGTGATAACCGTTGTAGTATCGCTCAGGTGATGAACCACCTGACAGGAAGTGAGTTCCGTAAACAGTCACAGGGTTATTTTTTATTGGTTTGGTTGCATCTTCAGAATGTATTTAAATATTGAATCATTCTTTCCATTAGTAATGAATTTTTTAAAGCAGAATTCAGTACATTTTTGCGTGATGCTCTCAGAGGAGGATTTATTAGAAGCAGCTTATAGGGTTCACTGAATATTTTCTTTTTCGTTTTTTTTCCCCAATAAAACTTGAAACCTTAATTTGCTATTTTACCCGTATTTAATTTAACGTAGCTTCCTGCCTCTCAGATTTTGCCTCCCTGGGCCAAAAAGTCACTAAGCACTCCTCTAAAGACACCGGCAACTCATATGTAAAAGGTTGTATGAGAAGAAACAAGCGCTTCAATAAATAACCAATGTTTATATTAGCGCTATTGATGCTTTTTTCTATATAAATAGAAAAGGCTCAACTTTTTTTTATTAATTTTGTGCCTTCCTGTATTATTTTGTGCGCTCATCTTCTTTCTTGGCTGAGTATTTGATACCAAGAGTTGACAGCCGTTTTGGCCCACTGGCCCGGAAGAATGGCCCCAATTCATAGCTACGAGGGTCGGGAGTACAACAGTTTCACTCTAATGGCAGGTTTTGGGGACTGTTTGGCTCTACATTTAAAACCTATAGTTCATATTTATTTTTTTAATGAAACTAATGAGACAAAACTCTCATAATAGGAATACCCATACCTCCCCAGTTTTTGAGAATTTACCCACCTTAAAATCTAAAATTTCGGTTGTATCTTGGTGTTCGTCCCGCCTTGACAGGGAATGGATTCGAATAGAAGACATTTAAATATAGAGCATTGAAACTTTAACCATTGTGTTTATGTGTGTTTATTGGTGTTAAAGATATGTATGTGAATTTAGTGAGGGCTGCACGGGCCACATTCCTGAGTAACGGCTATATAGATAGCCAGCCATCCACCCACTGACCACACTGCCGGGCCGCAAACTGCCTAAATGGCGCAACAATTGGTTCCCATCCTCTCAACTGGAAACAAGTAATAACAACAAATGTTCCCAAGTCAACCTGTAGGTGACAGCCGCGAAAATAAATACTTCAAAAACGGGCAGGCTGCTGTGTTTCACTTTTTCGACCACTTCCATTCAACCAATGTTCCTTAAAACAAGCCTTAATGGCATCCAGGTAAATTTGCATCTGAACGACACTTTTATTAAAATACGTTATAACCTGTTTTACAAAAAATAAGAGGTACACGTAAATGTAAATAAATCAACATACCACTGTAGGTTTTTAATGAACAAAACTAACCAATGAGCGATGAGCCGTCCATGGCGCAACAATTGTGTACCATCCTCTTATCTGGAAACAAGCAAGAACAATGGATGATCCCAACTGTGTTCATATGAGCGCCGCGAAAATGAATACTTCAATAATGGGCAGGCTGTTGTTTTTCATTGTTTCAACAACATCCGTTCAACCAATTTCCTTAAAAATTGCCGTGACGGCATCCGGGTATATCTGCATCATAACGACACCTTTATCGTAATTATTTCTAACCTGTTTCACAAGAAGAATAGGTACACGTAAAATGTACATCAATAAACACAAAAACTAGACGGGTCGCTCGCTAACACTTGCTCAGTTGATGTTGTCTCACTTAGCTTTAGGCATTTGTATGCCAACAAACAGAACTGCTACAGGCCATTCCACACAAATATGAGAAAAACAA
This sequence comes from Lithobius niger, assembly GCA_023313725.1. Taxonomy (NCBI): domain Eukaryota; kingdom Metazoa; phylum Arthropoda; class Chilopoda; order Lithobiomorpha; family Lithobiidae; genus Lithobius; species Lithobius niger. Next base: position 17,131 of record JAHWFP010022330.1, on the reverse strand, counting down.
AATAAAGTTATTATTGTTCACAGATTTTTACAGTTCGCATTCCAGATACATTGGTCTTACATTGGTACTTTTTATCACTAGCCAGTTCTGGTTTCAGTTGTGGATGAGCATCTCCTCGTGTGATAGACAACCATTCATTACCAAAAGAGTTCAAAAGCAGTAACGTTTTTAAAAGTCGGATATTCAAGTACTGTTATTCTACTATTTGAGTCTTGACATACCAAGGTTTTCACTTACTGAACACAGCTTACACTCTTGTATAGAATAAACTTCACCCATCACTCATTATTTATTGTAACATTGTACAAATTCGTTTATTAAAATGAAATGCATGTATGTACGATTTTACTTGTATACTTACTGCAGCTTCATTAGAAGAGAGAAGGACTCCACAGGTATATTGGTGACATGAGTCAGTTTAGCTGTCATCGTCGTTAAATATCCTAAGTGGTATATTAATTGCTGGCATCGTTTTCATTACTTCTGTGTCTGAATTTATCTGCTTCATTACAGTGCTACTCCGCTGACTTATTTTAACCCCTGAGATCATTAGGGTTGTGAGTTCGTTGAGTAATGACATTCTTTATCGAGGTAATCTTGCTCGAACCTTAAGTAACTGATGACGCTCATGAAAAAAGAATTATGCAATGAACAAACACGAGATATAAAGAGCGGTTATTTCATTTCATCAATTCCACAACGTTTGCAGATTTGGAAATAAATCCTTAATTGTACCCTTTTCTGACTTCTGAAAACTTGTAGAGACGGTTTCATCTTGGATCTTTACTGTCAAGCAGACGTCGTCTTAAGAAGCAAGAGTTTGAGATATAAATTTTGGTACTAAAACGTTGCTTTATTTCTCCATCATTGCTTCTTATATGACTGACACTGGTTGCCCTTAGAACGTTGCCAAGTTTAGACTCTCTGACTTCAGTTTAAATACTGGTTATAACATTAGAAACTATTAACGCACAGTAACATCCCAATTGGTTAGCTATGCAGTACATTCTGACAAATAATTGGACTAAACACCCACTTTCTGAGTTATTGACCCAGAAGAAAATATGGTCTAACAATGTTTTTTTTTTTGAAAACTCCGGGTCAATAACTACTTTAGTTATTGGCCCGCACTTTTTAATTCATTGAAGTATCAATGAAACATTAAGAAATATCTTTGCAACTGTAGTGTTAATGCTCTTCTTGACTGTGGTTTCGAATTTTTATTTTTATGCAAAAATTTATGGAGTAATTTATGCACTACAAAGCTATAGGCACATCTTAGGCACATCTATAGGTACATCTATAGGTCACTGGCTGTATCCAAAAATGAAAATTTATTCACAGCCATACAATACACCTCCAGTTAGTGTAGGCAGGAGCGCATTATATACACGTCCTTTAGGACGTGGGAGTCACTATCATTTTTGTGTTACAATGGATTCCGGGGCTCGTCGCTAGCTTACGGGCCATGCACGTTGTCCTGTTGCGGCCGTAATACGTACTAAAAAAAAGCGCTTCAACTAGCAACTTATCATTACCGGTGGGAAGTTTCGGTTTCGTTTTTTTTCCACCAATGGCAGCTTGGTTGCACAACAGCCAATCAGAGGTCGAATGTACTTTTACCCGACCAAGATTTTGTGTGGTTTGCAAGGCATCAAGGATACAGCGATGCGATGCATTCAGCCATCGACTGGCTGGCTTCAAACTCCAGTGTAGAACTACCAAGATCGTTTTCGTTCCCGTAATGAAGGGGTAACCGTCTGTTATTGGTGTGCCACACACTCTCTCTCCCACTTGAATAGACTACCTAAGAATCGCCACTGGAGAAGAATTTATGCAATGTAAATACGGTTGTTTTAAAATATGTTAAACACGTTTTAGACAGATTTAGACAGAAAGGTAACGGTTTTGTAGTGTTGGACATCAAATGTGTTTAGCCCTAATATTCAAACACACGCATAAAACACATGTTGCGTTGTAAACAAACGCCTGTCGTAGCGTTCGGGACTGCAGTGAAGACGTGTGCAGCCACCTAGACAAAAAAGTTTTAACATTTTTTTGGTGATCTTTTTAGTGTATATGGCTGCACACTAGTCTTTACTGCCATCCCCGGATGCTACGATCGGCGTTTGTTTATACTCGCTGCCCTTTCATTTCTCTCAGTGCAGAGATGTTTGCAACACATTTTAAACGTAAGCATTTTCGTTTGCACAATCTAATAAGCCATTTGTTTATTTTCGTTAAAACGTTACACTTACATTGAAAAGTAGTAATTGGCCTATCCCTAACTTTTACGTGAAATTCACAGAAAAAATAAAATCCAAAACAAGTGAGGATTCCAGTGTGGTGTTACAGATTAGGTCAAATAAGGTAGTTAAGCAACTTCGACTGAATTTCACCAGGTGGGGAATGAGTTTCATACAAGGAACAATGTTTGGGGCATCATTAGGTTAGGTTAGTTGCCTCGTCTCGGAATTTGTGGGGCACGGGGCCAGAATAAGGGGGTGCTTTGGGTGCTGAAGCACCAGGCCAAAGGCCGAAAAGGGCCTCAAGGGTGCCTCACGGTCACGAAACGGTACTATTTAAAATACATTTTTGTTTTGTTTTTACTGTTTTACAGGAAGAAATTATTGTTTAAAAAAAGAAAACTCCTTTTTTGGTGGGAGGGGGGAATAAGGCCACAATAAATCTTAAGCACCAGGCCTCTACGAGTTTTAATCCGGCCCTAGTCGGGCAGGGAACCATTTGCTAGGATGTACGCGCATTGTGACACTTACGGCATGCTCCCCCCTCAGGCAATAGTAAAATGTTTGTCGGGGAACATCTGTAAGGTTTCCGGGGACACGGCGGTCATGCTCATTTAGCACCTCACTCCTTTCGCTGTTTTAAAGAGTAGATTGAATTCTCTACAGACACACCCCCTACGAAGTGTACACAAAACGTCTGATCTTACGAAAATAACTGCATTTAAAGGATTACGATTTTTTTTTCATATTAGTTTTGAGATGGGCAGGATTTTCAGCACCCTTTCCCATTCTGACAGCCTCATATAACCCCACGTCCTTAGGACTGGGCCATGACTTGCTCAATTGCTTTTTTTGCGTATGCGTAAAAAAATATCGGGGGGGGGGGGATGACGGAGCTGTCGGGTGGGGGATGAAGGGAAATAATCCACTGTCGTTCTTCATGGGAAATAAAGTTAAAGTATATCTGAATAGTGTGAAAGTCTACGGAACCTATCGAATTTTGTAAAACATATGTGTGTGGTTTTCAACTAAAACTTGCACACACTTTTTTCTATGTCTGTCTGAAACATGTTTATTTTAGGCCACTTGGTTTTATAGTGTGCAAACTCCCATTTTCTTCTCCCATTTTTTTTTTGTCTGTGTCTGAGCAAAGAGTTCCAAATTCGTAAAAATCCAGATTACGAGAAATCTTATTAAAAAACAAATCGCATCCAAGTGCACCTAAACCAGCCAGTGTTAGGCGGGGCTACGTCTCGAAAACCAGCACAGGACTTTTCTTTTACTTGAATTAAACTTAACCAAAAATGTTGCAAAAATATGTTTACATCCTTAGAATCTGCTGTAATCGAAAACGTTTAATCAGTTTGAACTGAATGTACATCGCAAAAAAAAAAAAAAACAAGAAAAAAATTAGCCTGGAAGAAACAACCGAAGAAAGAAAAGTGCTAGGAAAACGGCTTAAGGAAAAAGCCGAATTGTTTTGTCTATATTTTGTTGTAGTTTTTGGTGTTTTTGTTACATGTTAGGTCAGGTTTTAGGTCAGTTGCCCTGGGTCGTATTTCACCAAAACTTTTTTATGCAGCTTTTTTGACTGTGGCTTCTTTTACTGACTTTTTCCAGGCCTTTTTTCTGCGGCTTTATTCCTAGATTCAAACTGTGATACCCTGAAGTATGCTGCTCTCGCTGGAGTTTTAAAACTGTTTAGAGACTGACAGCTGCGTAACCCATCCTGTACATGCGCGAGGATCCTCTACAAAAGCATTTGGGCGAGGCTGGCCTGCCATCTTTTCCCTCCAGCGGTAGCCGGAAAACGTCTACCTTCGCTTCTCTCCTCACATCGCTGTCCTGTCTTCAAGCAACAGTCCGTCCTTTGCTCTGTCCCAGTCCTGATTTCAGCTGTCCGAATTTCAATATCGCAGACAACCAGCACACGCTCAAGCGGACTACGTCATGGCCCGATCCAAAGAAACGACGACCGATTCTGCAGACAAGATGGCCGCCCCATCACCTCGCAGTTTGTTGCCCAGCAATCCGAAAATTGTTGTTGCATCGATCTGTCCGAATTTTCTCTTGACTTGTCATCAGGTTCATCCAAGAACTCTGACTGTCCTTCTCTCAACAAGGTTCTGCCTCTGTCCTCATCTCAAGTAAACGCCTTAATGGATCGTGCCACACGACAATTCAAGTACATTATCATCACACAGCCATTCGTACACTGAAGACTGGATTACCAACTCGTCCCCATCGTCTCTGTCCTGTCTTCGAGCAACAGTCCGTTTTTTCTCCTGTCCGTCCTCATTTCATGCAGTCCTTGTTTTCAAGTTCTCGGACAGCGAACGCACGCTCAAGCAGATTACACCATGGACTGTTCCCGTAAAATGACGACTTATCTAGCATCCAAGATGGCCGCTCCATCGCCTCGCTGTCCATCGCCCATCGATGGCTACCAGTTTTGTCTTCAATTAAGAAGGCCAAGATAAGAAGCCTTTTCACAGATCGCCTCTTTGAAGACGCATCAATCTCTGTCAGATATTCCACTTGGTTTACCAGCATGCTCATCCACAAACTCGGGCACAAGCATCACACAAGCATCACCTTTGTCCCCATCTCAAGCCCACGCCATAATGGGCCGTGCTGTATGGTAATTCAAGTACAAGTCAACAACCAACAAACAACCTCATAAGCATACAACCGTTCTTTCACTCAAGATTGGCCAACCAACATTTTATACCTTTACCATGTTTCGCCATTCCCATCCGAGTTTTCAATTTTCGGACTGCTATCCAATATGGCCGTTCCTTCATCCTGAAGCCCTTCAGTCGCATCTACTCATCAATGGTGTGGACTACCCTTAACACGATCTGCCTCTGTCCTCAAGTCAAGCACTCGCATTTTTGGATCATGCTGTCCGTCATTTCAAAAACAAGACCAAGCCATCCATTCAGTAATAGCCTTCATCATCTCTTGTCATTCTTTCACTCTGGATTGAGCTACGTATTCCTTGTCATCTCACAATCAACACCAAGCTTAGGGCAGGAAAAGACAGCTGTCCACAGCATGAAACTGAAATTGTGGACATGACACATCCCACAGTAATCTTGCTTCCGCATCCGTTTTTAAACGACTCTAAAGTCAGAACGCAACAACTCATGGTCGACGAAAAATCCCGACTAATTTTCTTACAAGCCTCAAACCATCCGTTGCTTCTTGATCCTTATCCAAGCCTGTCCCCGTCCTCGGATATACCATCCCTCGTTCAAGCTGACTGGACCACACCAAAACTCAACGGAAAACCGATGAACTCGTCACGCACAACGATTCTTCCCTGTCCAACATCAAGAACATGGATTCACGGATGTCATCCATGATTGTCAACACAAGACCAAGTCTCCTCATCCAAACTCGCCCTTGCCTTCACAATCTCTCATCTCAAAGCCATCACGTGTTTTCTTCATCCTCATCAAAGTTCCTGTCCTCGGATATGACATCCTTCGTTAACCGGACTACACCATGCCAGGATTTATAGAAACTTCGAAGGAACCTTGGTCCTTCACCCTCTTTGCCTTTAGCTGGTCTATCCTGAATCATTATGACCTAGGACCATCCTTCCTCCTACAGTCTGCAAGTCAAGAACATGCACCCACCAACCGTATCATTAGAGTTTCTCAACATTAGGCTTAACCTCCCCACTTGACACGCCGTCATCATCCAACTGTCATTCACACTTTCTGGACTGGATTACAAATTCTCAGCCATCCTCTGGACAGGCATCAAAGATATTCCGATTCAGCAGGAAAGACCGTCATCATCTCTTACATGGATCCAAATTACGGATTGCTACACCATTTTTCCATTGTCCATCCAAACCAACCAAAAAAGGACGCCATCAACCGTCCGATGTTCCTTTGCATCATAAACTACAGTTGCTTCCACTTCAGCCTGCTGTACCTCACTAGCCATTATCACAGCTAATTCAGAACATAAAGTATCTCCCTTCCGTTACAGATAGACTTTGCGCTTTGAATCTGCCGAGAAAAGTGACAGATAGCTGAAACACATTTAAACCTGCCAAAAGACTGTCTCAATGGGAACTCGGTTCAGGCCCTTAGGAACCCATCATGTGGTACCAACACCACAGATCGACGAGGTGAACCTTACACGTCAAAATTGACAGGAAGCGAACACCTCTCACCGATCAGCTGTCCCACCCTGACAATCACTACAGCTGCTTCGGACCGTCATTTTTCGCTGCCTGCTGTCCCTTACCAACTTTCATCTTTGTGGCCAGCAACTCCCTGTCAACCATTTTCTGCACTCCAGCACACAGTCGTCTTTCACCACCTGCTGCCCTAGTGGACAAAAATAACAGTCCATTAAAACTTCCATCCTTCGCTGCCTGCTGTCCCTGGACGGCATTCGTTGCAGCTCTTTTTGGCCTTATTTCTTCGCGGCAGTCATCCTTCACTACTTGCTGTCCGTGGCCGACATCCATTCCAGTTTCCAGCTTCAGCAAGACACCATCAGTTTCCTAGGACCGTCTTCCTGCTCTGCCTAAAGCCCCTGGCTGACTACAGTCATAACTCTGCAGATTATCATCCAAAGCTGCCTGTTGACCTCATCGACTACCCTCAGTTTCCTGCCGCAAGTCATTTCAGCCAGCTATCCTTCACTTTCATTCGTCTACAGCTCGGCTCCACACGATTGAGAAACTTTTCCCAACACAGCTACAGCCTGATTACTGCTCAACAGCTCCACTGCCATCCTGGCGTTCGCCAACTACCGATCGCAGTACCAACCCTTCCACCGCTCTGAAGCCAACTATCATTGCAACTTCCTGACACCCATCTTTTTACAACAGTTGACCCTTACCAATGACCAATGAAACCACCAACTCTCGTTATTTCCTTCGTCAGCTACCCTTCACCGAGGACAACAGGGCAATCCAGATAAATGTTAGTCGTCAGAAACTCTCCAACATTACAGTTTTGCGACAATTCTGATTTAAAGCTCACCCACCATCCTTCTTCCAAGATTAACGGTCGTATCTTTCACTCACGACAACTGTCATCATTTCAAGACATCTACAAAAGCATGTCCACCAATCCACAACATGTCGTACTCAAGACCTTCAATCAGGAAATTTGTCAATCCTACAAATATGACACTGCTCTTTTGAACCCGGCAAAGCCTTGCAAGCCCACATTCAATTGCTCAACAGACGCAGTGATTGAGTCAAAGAAGGAAAAATTGAAAATGAAACACCCAGAATTTCAAGCAAAGCAACCTGCGTACTAATCATCACAATCCATGACAGCCGCAGGAAACGCTGGTTTCATCAAAATAAGAGGTTCCTTCACACCTATCACGGACCTTCCCATTTCTCTGTCCTTCAAATCGGAAACGCAACACATCTCCAAGACGACCAGTGCTTCTCACCCCTCATCAAGCAATCGTGGTCGATCGCCCATCCACACAATGTTCCTTTCCAGACTGGGACGAATCCACACTTCTCTCCTGCATCATGGGACCATGTTTCGAACCCCTGCATAACATCCTCCGCATTTTCCTGACCCACATTTTTTGACCACACTGACATACAGTCCTCGCTGCAGCAAAATTCAATCTTGCCAGTGGACCTCACCTGCAAACTTCACACAAGACTGCCACAACACTGCCACAACAGCCAACGGATATCTACAAACTCCCAGAAGTCGTAACCAGTCACTCTTCCCACCCCTCTCAAGAGTGGATTAAGGATCACCTTCACAGACTCAAAACAACTCAGTTCAAGTCTGTCACCCACCATGCTCCCGCTGACCGCAGCATCACTCGCACTGACAACAACACTAGTGGCACAACACATGAACTCAAGACGTGCGGCATCCAGAACCTTCCACTAGTGACATCGGCATCCCCAACAATTCACCTGCAGCCTCACAATGAAGACAGTCAACAGAACCATCACTCAAGAGAGACATAAACTCAAGAAATCGGATTGCATCGTCTGAGACCCATCATCACTGCCAGACATGTTATCCAATCCTCCTTAAGTACTGAAACAGATACCGACAAGAAGCATGACTCATCTTCCATCTCGGACAACCACTTCCATAGATTAACCCATATTGCAGATTTTCTGTTTCATAAAAGTGTGAAGTGTAATCTTTTTGGGGGAAGCCAGCTCGTAACCCTAGGGTCCTTGTCAAGGGTGCCCACCACCAAAGTTGACGAGGTCTACTGAAATGCTACAAATTTTCAGGTATTGTATTTTCCGAACGGCAATAGAAACGAAATTTTTCTGGCCCTCCTGCATGGCCGGCTGAAAATTGTTTCTGTTGCCTAGTAGGAAATATGCAATACCTGAACCCATCCTGCCTCCCCTCGAGTGTCCACTTAACAAATCTAGAGGGAAAAGATGCCGGGCCAGTCTCGCCTGAATGCTTTTATAGAGGATCCTCACGCATGGGCAGGATGGGTTACGCAGCTGGCAGTCTCTAAAAAGCTTTAAAACTCCAGTGAGAGAAGCATGCTTCAGGGAAGAATGCTATAAATTTTCAGGTATTGTATATTTACCATTTACTATTTATTTACTATTTACACAGAAACAATTTTCAGCCGGCCAGACAGGTGGGCTGGCAAAATTTCGTTTTTTTTGTTTTCTTTTAGCCTTAAATCACCTGACACAAACCAATCCTCATAAACAGGCTAAATTTTGAACTTGACTGGTTTTAAAAGCTTAAAAGATCTGGAAAGAAATAGTATGGAGGGACAAACCTCGTGATTCTTCACATTCCTCCTTTCTTGAGCTTGCAAACCACCTTAACTCAGTTTTCCCCTTTTTTGCTCAGAGCCACACTTAGCCTGGTAGATATCACACTAGGGACTAAGTCGGGTTCACCTTTGCAGTTATCGGTCATATCAGGCAACTAACATCTGACCTTGACATTCGTTTTAATGTAATCATGGTTTACAAATTATACACAAAAAATAATAAACCATTTTATTCAACGGTTCAGTATTTTTATATTAGTCTATGCTTGACAAACTTACAAAATAATAAATAAAACCACCTACCCACCTGGCACATTTTGCCATGTATCCCACTATATAAAGGACGGATTCTACTTTGCCCCTACGCATTTGTTGAACGTGATGCGATCTCTCTCATCCATCCTGCTGTCTTGGGGAACAGATTTTAACAGTTCAGCCCTTGCCATGATAGTGTCCTACTAGGTATTAAGTAATAGGCGTTACTTCTATTTCTTGTTGCCGATTGGTAAACATGACGTAACCTGCGAATTTTTGCATTCGTTCGTCGCAATGCCGTGTTTCCCTGGAGGTTTTTCGGTTCCTTGTAGCCGCCAGCTGCGCATGAGCAGCACAGTGCTCCTCTATAAAAGTGCTTTCACGCAAAAGGTAGGTCATATTTCCTCCTGCGTGGCACCATGTCACTTTGTTTCCCTCTTTTCGTCCTCCAAAGATCGTAAGTTTTCGTCACCTGCAGTTCCACCGCTACGAAGAGCCCAGCCGTCTCCATCATGCCCAAAGCCCTGAAAGAATCCCAGAAGTATTCCCTACCCGAACGATCTCTCCTCTGCCCTTCAACGTGCCTGCGACTCACTCCAATGTTGCTGCCGGCTTTTCGGACCTAACTCTCTTTTGCATCTTTCGACTCATGACTTGGCCCTCGCCCATCCTGACCCACCGCCACTTTCATCGGATATCTCAATATCATCAACACTGCCGCAACCTCGCCGAACCAGGCTAGCCAAGTTACATCATTCTCACAGCTGGTCTGCGTTAGAAGAGGAGCTATGCTCGGCGAAAGACGTATATGTTTAACTGAAGTGGAAGTTTGGACGTGCCTCATCTCTTGGGTCCTTTCACGAAAAGCACTTGTCTCTCTCCTTTGGACCTCTTTTTCATTTCGTCCCGCCAGGCCCACAAGTCGATTTCCTGCAGCAAAATCAACCGGTTGGTGGAGCATGCTCTCCATGACTTTTGCCATTGCATATTTACCGACCCTCATCCTTCTGCCACGTCAAAGGAGACTATTACACGAAAAACTGGGTTGCAATGACTTCAAGCGAAAACAGCAACAAGCATTCTGTTTCAGCCACCCGACACGGAACAAAAAGGCATCGCTCTTCTTCAACTACTGCTGATGAGGTTTTTCGTCGAACTGAAGTTTCTGCTGCTCGACGTTGAACTGAACCCCTCACGGACCAGGATGACAGCGAAAGCATTCGTGACTCCACATCGGTTCTACAACAACGAATGAACCCGATGCCACCTCCTGCACCGCTCAACGAAAAACCTCCTGATCGCCGCATACACATTCCAGATGATGCCGCCGAGGACAACCTTCTATTCCTCTTTTGGACCTCCTCAAGACGGTGGAAGACACGGTACCTGATTGTATCCTTCACAAACTTTCCAATCTTTAGATGCTCCTGCCATCAATTGTAGTTTAACAACTGGCTTTGTTTTTGCACTACGTGACCGGAATTTCAAGCCCCACTCCCTTGTTGGCCAATCCACCACGCTGCTCACTTGCTTACTCCACAATGGTGGTGCCATCTTGGGGACAGGAGAGCATCTAGAACTCTACAAGGAGCCGCTGCCGTCCAGACTGGGCCGGGAATCATCGTGCTTCAGACCTTTTGGCGACATTGCAACCATGTGGAAAGCGGAAATCGCTGCACACGTCCTTTTCGACAACGACAAATGCCTTCGACTTGGCCTCTGTGCCACTTCTCAAGACGGCGTTCTGAACACGGCTGTAAACTCCTTGTGCGAAAAGCTTTCATCAAGCCCGACCCCCACCTAAGTCAAGCACTTTTCAACGCTGATCTCGCAACTTTTTCAGGAAGCCTTCTTTGCCACACACCATCACTTTGCTCTTAAGGGACATCCCCCTCAACACGACTTTGAAACTGAATGACTCAACCAAGTACCAGTTGTGTAATTTGCCAATCCACGAATCTGACACCCTCTTTCGCGGGCTTCTCAGGACTTGTCCCGCATCTTGATGTCTCCAGGAAGCCAAAGCCAAACAAACAAAATTCTCAACAAAAGCCCATTACAAATCCACAAGGCCCTTTTCGCACCAAAATACCAATGACAACTGCCAAATTTAAGTATCAGACCAACGCCAACGAATATCGTCGCTCCGAAAACCACCAGCCCTTCGCTCCAAGCTAACCAACAACACGAAAGGACGAAACAACAGAAGCGCCAATCCTGACAGAAGAAGCCGCTACTCCTCTCCAGGGGCAAGGGGCTCGTCCTGAATAGACCAATGACACCACACGTCTGAGCAGCTTTTCGGTGGGAGCACGACTACGCCATTTCTTCCCCACCTGGGAAGAATTACGACACAACCACAAAGCTCTATCAATCATTCAAGACGGATTTCTCCCAACACCGAGAGGAAAAATTATACCTGCCTTTCACGCGAAAGTGCTTTTACAGAGAAGGACTACGCAGCTGGCGACTTAAAGTAACCAAAAAACCACCAGGGAAACACAGTATTGCAAGGAACGAATGCAAAAATTCGCAGGTTGTATATAATTTCCTAGGCAAAAGAAACAGTTTTCAGCTGGCCCAGGCTGGGGGAATGGCAAAATTAAGTTAGTCAAAGAATGTGGTTGTGACGAATGGCTCGCAAAATATTTCAAGGAAAAATGCTGTGCCAATAGTCAGATCTATGCGTATTACGAGCCCTCTATTAATAAATGGGCGTCGCCGGGAGGTTGCAGTACCATGACCAATTTTGGGGATTTCTTGGAAGGACTTCTACTAGGAAGATTCTTAATGGAATAATCCAAACTTTCAATATCTTTGGATTGGAAATAGATGCAAATTTTACGGGTGTGTTGAGTGTTTGGGTTTGCGGGGAGCGTAGGGTAAAATATATATGCCCACACAACCACTGCTATTCATCTTCAGCGATATGAAACTAGAATGTCAGACATCGTCAGCTACCACTCTGGCTAAACTTTTGAAGACATAGAGTAGGGTCATAGTTTATTTTATTTTTAACTATATCAAGGATTAACTTCTTATGAACCTGCTCACCATATAGTTATCACTCTTTTTCTAATCACCATGGCGACGAATTTCCTTTCAAAACCGACAAATTATTTTCCTGCATAGCAATACAGGGTGGTACACAAAAAACTGACGACCCAACATTTTCTAATTTCAACTTTTGTAGTTAGCAACCCCTCAGAACTAGGATAGAACAGAAATCAAATCTAATAAAACGGGAAGATTTGTCCTCTCCTGGTTCTGAGGGGAGGTTACTAGAATTATTGGACTTAGAAAATCTTGGGTCGTAAAGTTTTTTGTGGACCACCCTTTTTTTTTATTTCAAGCCGTTTAACATATCTCTTCGAAACACCACGATTTTCTTTTAAAACAATAAATGCAGCAACTTTCAGTTGAAGCCACAATTCGATTATTTTTAACGGCAAGGTAACTCTTCCCGCCCAACCTACCTGTACCGTGCGATTTTATGCCATACGAAAAACAAAAAATAGTGGCTGCGTACACAGCCAACGTACCCGGGAGACTTTCAACAAGGGTTTTTGAGACAGTGGGCTTCCGACGAGAAAGTTCTTTGGGCTAGAGGCTTTTAACGAAGGTTCGTGAGGCAACCGGCTTTCGACGAAAGTTCTTTAGTGCGAGAGGCTTTCAATAAAGGGTTCTGACGACTCGTCTATTTGATGAGAGACGTTCGTAGGGATCGGCTGGTCTATAGAGGCATACGTCCACTGACGAATTAGCATGTCAGGCAAAGTTTAATGTTGGGCCAGAGGCTTGATCTTGACGTGACGTGATGAGCTTCAGGGTGAAGCTTCTTCATGACTTGTTCACGCGACAGTGTTGAGTGGGCGGCTGCCTCCTGTTGGATGCAGAGGTAAGGAGGCCGGCCGAGGATAGGGTGGCGGGACGGTTCCTGTTTGAGAGAGAACCGGGAGGCTTTGAGGTATGGACTTCAGAAGAACTTTCGATGATCCACGGTAAGGTTGCAGGTGGTGACGAGGGTTGAAAGCTTCGGTACCATTGGCAGGTGGAGGACAGCAGGCTTGTTGAAACGAGAGGGACATCACTGCCGTCGAATTCAGTCGATCCATGAAGATATCATCGACGAAAGATTTGGGCGAAAGTCGAAGACGATGGAACGCCATCTTGGAAGGATTCAATGGGTACGCCTCGTAGGCGGTGCGACTTCGGCATGTTACAGGCGAGAGAAGATGCGACGCCATGTTGAACTTTCAGCAAAAGCTAAGGTGAGAAAATACTACGCCATCTTGGACTTTCGACGAAAGCTTGGGTGAGAAGATACGACGCCATCTTGGACTTTCAACGAAAGCTTGGGTGAGAACTTGAGAGGATACACCGGCATATTGGACTTACGACGAAAGCTTCTTGTTCTGAGTCTTCTGCGAGGCAATAGTTGCTAGCTGCAGTCTTCAAGAGGCAAAACATGGGCTGGGTAATAAGGAGCGATGAGTCTTCGGCGCGAGCTTGAGGAAAAGAAATGCTGATCAGGCTGGCCGTCTGCTAGGAGGGCTGCACATGGCGACGCATGCGCAGTGGGGTTGCGCACTGGCCGGATCAAGAGAGCGAAAACCTCAAGAAAGGAACTGAATGCAATAAAATTTACAGGTAGTAGAAATTTTTTCACCAACAACTAGAATCTAAAACTTACCAGGGGCACCTGATTGAAGTTTGTTTTTATTGCCTAAATGAAAATATTTTTTACCTTTATTTTATTGTTAGCAATCCCTAGTGATGAAAAATTTGGCTTCTCTGCCGGGCTCGCAGCTCCCCTTCTTTGTGCCATGCGCCAGCACAGGCCTCAGTATATAAACGTTCAAGTTGAGGCAACCAGCATATTTCTTACTCTCAAGAAACCTTGGTCTCGAGAGGGGAGGCCTGGCGGGTAAGGTAACCTATATTTTCATTTAGACAATAAAAACAAACTTCCACCAGGTGCCCCTGGTAAGTTTTAGTTTTTAGTTGCCTGTCTTTTCTATTGTTATCAAGATCTCGTCAAAAAATGGAGGAGGGACCAACGTTGACGAGTACCCGTGCTGCGAACCAACGATCCCAGAATGCCAGATTCTGAGAACCGACCGCCGGTCCGAGGTGATCAAGGTTAATTGAAGAAGCCCCGGATGATGGTCCGATGCCCGGTGCATCACATGAGGGAACTGGGAGGGAGACCGGGAGTCGGAAGACGGTCGCGTTCTGGGTCAAAGGAATGAGCCGAGTGCATAAGAGAAATGACAAAACACATTAACTTGCGGTAATCATTGTCTGGGCGGGTTTCAGATGACGGTAATATTGTAAGACGCATGATGACTGCGAGCAGTGTAGTGTGGAGGCAAACTCCTGAACAAGGAACTGTAGTGTGGAACATGGGACCGTTGTGCTAACCGTGAAGATGGGGGTCAGCAGGTGTGACGTGTTCATGTCGGTGTCATGTGGCTGGAAACAGCACAGTTGACGAAGGGCTTCTTATTACTGTTGTTGACGTTATCTTGAAGAACAGGGTTTATTATGTTGTCGAAGATGAAGAGTCCCCAGGAACCGGTACTGCAGTAGGCCAAGCGAATGCCTATTGAAAGGAAGGGAAGGGCACTCGCTGAAGGTTGACACAATGGTGGCGTTTGTCGGTCGCAATCCAGAAAACAGGGAGAAAGAAGTGGCCGTGGTGAGGGACCGGTTCTTCAACGCCACGATAGGGAAGTCCATAGATCGTTGGGAAAGTGAAATACGAAGGCAGGGCTCGGCAACCGAAAGCCACTAGGCTTGAGATGATAGTCTATGCACGGAAGACGACAGCAGATGGTGCGGAGCAGGGAAATAGTCCTGGAAAAACAGGCACTAGGACAGAAGTAGTGTCAAACTGACAGACACTCTATGCAGATATGTTTGAAAAGGACCAGGCAGCGGGGGCGGTTGGGCATGTGTTGATGAGAGGACCAGTATTTGGCAGAATTGTGGACTGGCATCTGGTGGAGTTATAGAAGCGGTTGTAATCACAACCGTGCGTGGTATCTTTGCAGATGCAGAGGGAAGATGTGAACCGCTGGGACTGGTGACTCCGGGGAAGCAGAGATCGTAGTAGAATCACGTTTGGTAAGGGTTGAGATTGTTGTGCTGGGCAATACTTACTTGTCTGGCTACTGGAAGAGGTTGTAGCATGGGATGAACTTCGTAAAGGAGCAGCAGTGTGATGGGATCGTCTTGATTCTGAGATCGCTGTGTGCCCGCCACGTAGCGGGTGACTGATCAATTGGAAACATTCAGTTGAAAGTGTTGAAACAGGGTGAATGCTGGCGGACAAAAGGGAATGTTCTTTAAAAAAGTGGAACGAATAGTGTCAGATGATGGAAAATGCACTCCAAACGCTTAAGAGGGACTAATTGGAACCATGGACAAGGGTGTGTACACCTAAGGAGATCTAGAAGGTAGGACCGAGGCACCGAGACAGGAGGTGTCAAAAGTAGTGATGAGGTGAAGACGTCTGTTTGTGGTAGAGCTGCAGGAACTGATGGCTAAAGGTACCGGTGACCGTCAAAATGTTGGTGGAGGAACCGTAATTGTAGAACCTGGTGAAGAAGAGGAAGAACCGGTACTGGTAGTCACTGGTTGTTCCGAATAGTACCGTCGGTGTCGAGGCCGGAGGAAAGGCAGGTGGGGACCGTGGAAACCCATTGGAGACCGAGGTAAAGATGGGCGACGCCCTCTTATCAATTGTCGGCATATTCCAAAGAGCAGGCCTGGTGGGGCCCAGAGTAGCACTGTTGATGAGGGCTGGTACACCACTTCTTACATTGCTGGATGGAAGTAGTCTTGAAGATCAGGTCGTAGAGAAGAACCTGGTGGAGACAACAATATGCAGGAACAAGATGTTCCTGTAGAAACAAGATGTAGATTTACTGCGGTGCAGTAGTGAAAGAATCGTTGACAGGCCAGCAGCTGAGCTGTAGAGTGATGTGGAAAAACACTGCCTGCGGTTCCCTTGCATGTCTTGAATATGCCTATGGGCCCGGGGGGCCCTTGGATCGAGGCATAAGTTAATGTCGGTGTGTTAACCTAAAGACGCGGTTCAAGGAGACAGAAGGCAGGAACTATCGGCGAATGTAAATGCTTCATTGTACATCTACGGTCCCCTTGGGCTTCCTTAACAGATCCAAGGGTCTGGGGAACCATGAACTGAAGTTCGAGGGGACCGTGGACCGAAGCTGAAGGAAACAACGTGTCGTGGACCGAAAGGAGGATCCAAGTTATAACAGCTAGGTTCTTGTTAACAAGAGACAGGCGACCGGAGGCAGGAGTTGCCGATGAATATACTCAGGAATGAATCCAGGAGTTGCCAAGGAACTCATCGTGCCGACAGAATGTCACAGGAGGAAGACACTGGTAGATCGTCGAGGTGAAGGAGTTCTGACCGAGAACACAGGGAACCGAAAGTGGATCACAGGAAATGGCACCGGGCTCGGCCTCGGCCTGGGTTCGGACACTTAGCCGCAGTGCCCTGTAAACGAACAGAAGCTGCAGTGGTAAAGAGAGGAGGAGACAGAGTGTCAGGCCTCAGCGACTGGTCCGAGGGACCAAGGTAGAAACGTGTTGCCGATGCATCTATCAACAGGAGTGTCGGATGACCAGAGGTATCATGAATGGTTTGTTGCGGCTACCATGGTTCCCTTTAACATGGTCGTGGGCTGGAGGAACCGTGGACAGAGACCGAAGAGAACCGCAGACAAGGATCCTGTTGTGGAAGAAGGTGGGTCAAAGATGCAACGACAGGTGAAGAGGTCTTGATGTCCAAACGCTGTGGTAAAAACGAAAGGACAGTGAAGGTC
>JAHWFP010022293.1:105185-116458 GCA_023313725.1 Lithobius niger | reverse complement strand
TCAGACATTTTTAAATCGTTATTTCCCTAACTGTTTAATTCTTAATAATTCAATCTTCGTCATTAAAGACTTATGATGTGCGTGCGTGCGTGTTTGTACCTCTACTCCTCTGGAACCAAGGCACCTACAAAGATGGGAGTAGGACCAAATGAAAGATAATT
The DNA here is from genome assembly GCA_023313725.1 of Lithobius niger. Classification (NCBI taxonomy): domain Eukaryota; kingdom Metazoa; phylum Arthropoda; class Chilopoda; order Lithobiomorpha; family Lithobiidae; genus Lithobius; species Lithobius niger. The sequence goes on along the minus strand of JAHWFP010022293.1, from coordinate 116,297 downwards.
AAATTAAGCAACCGTTAGGCCTATTTTCATTGCTGTAACTTGATACAATGACTCTCAAACAAATACGCGAAAGAACGTGATAAAGTAGAGTAAGATATTTTTCCCCACCCTCATGATGTTTGTTCATGACGTCATAATTTGTTCACGCACGGGTTAAAATTCGTGACAAACAAACCGTCTTGAAGCTATTATTGTGTGCAGCGGCGTATCTTGAGTCTGGCAAGTATTTTATGAGCGGCTACGTCTTCCTGGAGGAGGCAGCTTTAATCGACGGCCGCCATTGTTTTCGTAACCATCTTGGATATCAGCAAGGCACTCTACTACTAAAAACGTACAATCGATTATCTGTGTTCCTTCTGCAGCGAACTCAAGATAGGCCGCGGACACTACAGTTACGTACTGAGATGCTCTGGAATAGGATGCACGCAAAAACATAACCCAAAGGACGACGTATTTTTCAACATACAACATATGGATCTTAAAATTGGGTTTGTATCAACTGACTTGATACCAGGGATTCCAACACCGTGTTCCCTCTATACAGCCATTTACAACGAATCTGACGTGTCGGAAATCTTGTAGAATGCTTGCAAAAAACCCTTTGCAGAGCAGAGCGTGACAGACAGTGTTACCTGGCACTGCTGCTCTAAACTTCGGTTTGACTTGTACATCCACGATTCCGGATTGAAGCCTCTCGGACTGTTTGGAGCAATCCAACATCATGAGTGGATAGAAATTCTTGAACTGAAGCAAGTCGAAACTCAAATCGTTGGTGTCGTAACACAGCTTCCTAAACTGCTGCGCCATTCTGTACAAGCCGACGTACTCTCCAGTGCCAAAATTAGTATTCAAATCGAGAAACGGATATCTTTCGGGAATTTAGAGTCCCATGAGCATCTTGCACACTACAGTGGTCGAACACGACCGGATTTTTACCTAAAGCGTCCTGTCTGTTTGTGTGAAAAGCTAGAACTAGGCCTATCCACCTCGGTTTTTCAAACGCGGAAGTAGTCAGCACACACCGGGTGAAACTGGTATTTTGAGGGAACTCGCAGCTATCAGAATGCCAGTGTCTAAATCCTAAATCCACCGTAGTTCCGTTGTCTATGAGATTGTAGAGTTTAAGTTTTTGCTCGTCCGATGCAGTAACGTGGGGGATGTGCCAAGAAATGTTACCGAGAACAACTGTACCATTGGCCGTGGCTGCAGCTTTGAAGATGGAGTTTGTATCGCTGGTCCTCATGCAAGTGAACACGTGTTTAGTTTCATAAATTAGCTTGTCGTAATTTTCAAAAAATCCCATGATGTGTTTCAAGGGAATGGCGAATGTAAAACTTCCTTTGGGAGTTATTTCAACGATGATGGAGGCATGCCGCTGTTTGAAACCCAAGTAGTCTGTTAGCTCAGCATCGACAAGCTGCACTATCCAATGTCCAGCACTGACCGAGCAATGCCGGATGTTCCCCCGATCCGTAAGAGAGCAGCCCTTTCATTAGGGTATGAATCGGAGTATTAAGACTAAATCTAAAGTAACCCCGGATAATTTAACTCGTCCACTTGTTTATCACCTAGATGGTATTTGATATTAGAAAACAGGAACATGGGAGCAAGTATAGTCAACGTTGCTACGTTAACATCGGCATAAGCCTAGTCATCGTGCTTCAGCAACTTGCCTTTAATCAAGAGGTAACTGTTTGCAACGTGCAGAAATAAATCTTGGTTTTTCCACATGTATTCGGATTTCAGAATTTAGGTTTTTGAGATTCGTACCGACGATGGAATTATATTCGTGATAGGTGTAAGATTCAATCCACGAGTCGTACAATAAAGGTTCATTTATTTTTAAATAGTCTTCTACGCTACAACGCTCATTTTCTTGCTGTTGTTATAAATTTGATGTAAGTTTTGTTTCTAGGCATTACACTGTTTGTGTTTTTATTATTATTAAAGTTTTATTATTAAAGTTACAAAAGAATCCTTTTCCTTTTTTTCCAAACACAAGCATCTTGTCCTTTTTTAACCTATTGTGGGAGACTGATCAATTCTACGTGTGTTGATTTCAGTGTAGGTACTGATGGGGAAGTGCAGATAGTAATCATAGTTGTTGATGGTTGCGTGCGAAGCCAAGGCTGAACCCAGAAGAAACGTAAGAAAAAACGAGATCTGTAAGGCGATGTGCCATTTAGTTTCAGCAGTCCAATGTATTCCCAGGATTTTCGAATAAATATATGTGTCATAGTTCTTCTCTTCGAGCCAGTGAACCGTTCGCCATATGTCGGAAGTGGTGACATCTTGTACACCTGGCTGGGGGGGGGGGGGGGAGGGGATGTAGCTTAATGGCGCGTCGACAGCTTGGCTGGGAAGTCGGGACCTCACTTCTGCTTTCTGTCGTTCTGTTGGTCATCGTGGCTGAGTTGTGAGAGAGCTCAGCCTGCTTGCTGGAGGTTTGTGGATCTGGTCGAACCCCTGAAAGGGGATCTTGACAAAGTCCCCGCCAGGACTACCGACCAGGGTAGCTTGAGAGGCAACCATGCTCCTTCAGTGGTTATGGGAACTAGTCTGGCCATTTCTGGACAATCTTTCGGCCGCTACGATGATCGTAGGTTTCCCCGGATCGAATCCCCGGGTTGGCACCTCCCTTTACCAGATGTTTCTGCTTCTCTAAAAGTCTGGTAATGTTCAAAATTGAGCCGGTTCAGCCATACAAGCATTAAGTTGCTTCGGCTGACTTGAGGCTCAAAGAAAATAAATAAAAAAAAAAAAACAGGTTTTTCTTCGTCAACAACGGTATTAGTCGCCATGTTGGTGCTGTAGCCACCACCAACACCAACTTGCACCTGGGAGCATATGAGTTCTAATCTTTCATTTTACAGTTTCTAAGCAACTGCCCACAGCGGTGTTTCTTGAGCATCCAATCGAACACTGATGCGTAATCAGTTCGGTGCTTCATCAGCTCACTACTGCACGTTACACTGTATGTACCGAACTGTCGTAAACAGCTTTCGTCAGGAGTCAGCATATTAGCAGTCTGTTCCTAACCACACCCTTACGCTAGCTTGCGTATTGATTCCACTTGCCTGTACACAAATTATTGTGCGACGTTAGACAAAACTATTTTTTGGTCCCGCATAACTGCTGTTCAATAAACAGTTTTGCGTGCTGTGGGATTGAACATTATTTTAATTGCGTGGATTTAAAAAAAATCATCCCATAGTTGCGCAGCACCTCCGGCAAGATAAATAGATTTCCTTTAAAGCCCTTCGTAGTTACTTATATACCTTCCTTTGCAGGCTTTCAAAGTGACATGACAGACTTGATGGAAATGATAAGTAATTGTTATTATCACGAAAGTGGGCAGAAAACAGTAACTGACCTTGACAGCCCTTTTAAGGTCATATAAATACTTTGACAATGGTAACTGTTAATTGTTCTTCATGGGCTAATACGCAAGTGACTGGCGATAGTTGGAAATTTAGCAATCTATCCTTTGCACTGAGGAAGTAGTGGTGAAATGCGATATTGAGTTAGCTTCATAAATCCCCCTGTGACGTCATTACCCCCCACTTTTTTCGTCGATCTGGAGGATGGTGGAAAAGTGCTTTTTGCTATCTTTTTGCATCCTTTTGCTATCTCCGTGACGTCATTACCCGCACTTATGACGTCACAGTGGGGATTAATGACGTCAAAGGGTGTGTGACTATAACGTCATTACCCCCATGTTTTAGTTTCGTCGATCTGTAAGATGGTGGGAAAGTGCTTTTTGCGTCCTCTTGCTACCTCCGAGACATCATTACCCAACTTATGACGTCACAGTGGGGGGAATGATGTCATATGATAATGTCACAGTGGGGGAATGACGTCACAGGGTGTGTGACTATGACGTCATTACGCCACTTATGACGTCACAGCAGAGGTAATGATGTTGCAGTGGGGGTAAAGACGTCACAGGGTGTGTGGCTATTAAGTCATTACCCCACTTTTTAGTTTCGTCGATCTGGAGGATGATAGGAATGTGCTTTTTGCGAACCTTTTTTCGGCCTTAACGTAACGTGCTGGAGTAGCATGATAACTTCTAAGTGAGAAATCCTCTTTAACGGCTGTATCACTCTTTTGCGAAATCACCTCCGTGGGAGGCAAGAATCGAAATGTCAAAACGATTCCAGCTGACTGCAAGCAATAACGATCTAGTTATAATTAAACTCTACTGCAACATTTAATTCTTTTGAACACACTACAAACTTTCTAACCTTTATAACTTTACATCGAGATATACATTTTTTCACTTAATTTAACCCCAGCACAACTTTCTACAATGTTATTTTCAAGAATTCCAAACGTACACACCCAATATCTGCAAAAATCCACTTAACTAGCCATCCATTGAATATTGGCCTTTAAGTAACCTTCTAGTTATGGAAAATACCCATGAAAATACAAATTATCACCAATAAATTCAATATTTAAATTGTATTCCGCCCAAAGCCTACTTTAACAGGTTACTTACGCCCTAAGGCAAGCCATTGTGCTTTTCCGCATATTTCTTGCCCAAAATCATCGTGAGGAATTAAGTTGATAATTTAAGAAATTGGGTGTCATAATCGGAAAGAGGTTGATTCTTGGGATTTTGCTAGCGAACTGATTTAATCCACTTTACAAGAAACAATACAATGTCATTATATAAAAAAAAAAAGGGCTTTAGATATGATTGTACAGTTGCTGACTTGTAACGTAACAACTTTTAATCACATTCCACTGAGAAATGTCACTGAAATATGAGCCAGACGATTACACCGCCTCCCATCCTTTAATCGGCCAACCTTAGCTCCCGATTCACAACAGGCTTTCACTAATTAAGTGTTGCATCATTGATCATGTCCGTTATTACTTTTTTCTGGAACACGTACCGTAATCGAAGATAAGTCTCATTCGAAGCCTTGACTCGTTGAATGTAAGTGCAGGCTTTAAGCCTAAACAAAATGGCCACTTGGTAAACTTATCAGTCGCATTGACCATCGCTTTTTACAATGAACCAGGTAGCTGTTACAATGGATTAATGATATAATGAAGAGAAAATACAATGACATTGTTGTTATCCAATTACTAGAGAGCCATCCGAAGTTACACATTGTTGTCTAAACATATTGTTGCCGACCAATACGTCTAGCAGCACACTAGTGTTCAAGATCAAAGTATGAAGACAATTCATATCAATTATACACAACTTATTTGGATTCCTTTTAGTTTATTACAACGGCTCGAAGTTGATGATGAATTTGTGTGTGCCGTATAAGTCAGGTACAATAGAAAGGCACATGATAACGAATAATATGAAGGTAATATTGAACAGATTATTGGTTGACAAGTACTATTTTGAACATAAATCCATCAGAAATAAAAATAAACACAACGTAACAGTTTAGGTACAAAAAATAATAATAATCACTAAATGCACATTCCAAATGTATTTGTATATATGAATGTTACACTATATTAAAAAAAAAATCAGGCGAAGGTTTATCTGGGCATTGCTTAATCGATTTCTTGATTAAGCAAGAAGTATTGGAATATTTTATTTTTAATCTCATTTATCCCATCAAATTTGGAGCAGTTCAATAGGGATTTCATTAAATTTAGTAGGAATTTTATATTTGTTTTTTTCGTTTGCCATATTGCTTCTTAGCAAAAGGCACTTCATATCGATATGTGGTTTTTCTGAAATAATTATTCTTAATAGTTGAGCTTAATTTGTGGTCACAGTCAAAATAGTTTTTCAGAACTACAACAAAATCTCTACGTTGTTTAATTTTGAGAATTTTTGTTTTCCTGTATATTTGTTTAGATTTTAAATTTCCATATTCGTTAAAAAGAATTTTTATGATTCGGTATTGCAGTTTTTGCAGTCTATTTTTGTGCCAGTTAGCAGCAAATCCATAAATTTCAATACCATATCTAATCAAGTTTTCAACCCAAGAATAATAGCTCATTTTTCTTTTTTTTTTTATGTTAAGAAGTGTAAACAGTGCCTATAATCGCTTGCACATCACAAAGTGTATTTTCCTCCGGGGGGGGGGGGGGGTGAGGCTTAATAGCGCGGAGTGTTTTCCTCGGGTGTGCATCAATACAGCGCCGTCATAACATCGAGACGACAGTACAGCGCATGACACAACAAAGTGCGACAAAACAGCGCAACGACATAACAGCACGATGGCAAAATAGCTTGGGATAAAACAACGTGCGACAAAATAGCACAACACGTTGTATAAAAACGACGACGTTTCTAGCATTGTTAATGCTTTCTTCAGATCAGAGTACAAAGGCAGTGCTCCACAATGTCTACAGACATACGGCCATGTTTTTATGTGCTGATGAAGGAGGCTGGATGGGGGGAGGGGGAACATAATTTGTTGTCTGCGGGCGCTTGTTCTGTCTTATATATTTAGAAAAAAAGAAAAATATTGGCAAAAATGTTGTTTTAAAACGGGAGGTTGTGGGATCTGGATACAAAATAACAATTTTGAAGCAAAAAGTTTGGCTAACATTACATTACACAGCTGAAGTGCTACAGAAAAATGATTGGTATGATAGCAAGGGGAAGTGAAACGGGTATTTTTTATGTATTTACCTATTTTTATTTACTGTCCTATTTATTGCGTGTACGTGTTTTATAGTCTTCTTGGCTTCAGTTTGATTTAAACGTTACTTTTTCTGGCCATATGGTTGGCCTAATTAAGGTAGACAGACACGCCCGAAAGTAACAATTATCTCTTTTCCTATTCCCCCTCACATTTGTGCAAATTGTGGAAGCTTTGTACGTTGATCTGAGGAGAGCATAAAGAATAATTGTTCTAACTAATACATGTCAAAACTGTACTACGAATAATGAAGAAAGATTAAGAAAGGATAAACCAAAGTTCATGCAACCAAGATGGAACAATACATATGGAAAGAAAAACCAACTTGACCGACATGACTTCAAACCGACTTGACACTGTTATATGCCGAATACTTAAAATAATTTATCAAAATCCATGTTAGAATATGTACATTTAAAAGAAACGAAAGTCAAATTAAAAGAAACTGAAAGAAATTGAACAAACATAATAGGTAAACACTAAATCAAACGATAATAATATGAATCAGGAGTAATTTAATGAAAATGTATGCATGTTTGTATTATTGTATTATTACCATTGTAGCATTATTATTATTATATTAATGTATTATTATTATCAGATTATTGTATTATAACTGTATGTTAAAATATTATTATGCTAACTCCACCAAAAAATAAACATTGCATTTATGGTTCAACAAATATTTTTTTGTTGATAATACATTGTATATACTAGCTATTAAAGTATTAATGCAGAGGTTGAACCATCAAATTTAATTAAGCCACAGTTAAAGTTTTCTAATCAAGTTTATATTTATTTCTTCAAAATGTCCCATTAGCCTGTAAGTGAATTAAAAAAAAAATAGTGATTGAAAGTCAGTTTTTGAACCTACTTAGCCCAACGATTTCTATTTTATTAGAAAACGAGAACTGAACCAGAAAACTATCCAGAGCAGAACCGTAACCCGAACCGTAACGAATTTTTTTGGTGGTTCAACTGCTTGGAAAGGGGACACCAGAGTCATTTCCAGCAACACTGCATACTTCCATTTGGAAAGTTCTATTATAACGGACTTATCTTTACCGTTCTGTAATTTAGTCAAGGTGGTCCAGAAATTTTGTCGCCCTCTTAATTACGATGCAATGGCAAGAAAACTGGAACTTCAAATCCAAAACATGAATAGTGGAATAAGTCTTTAGAAACAAAACAACTATTATAAGGATTATTTATTTAAAGTTAAGTTGATTAAAAGGTCAAGCCAGCTTTTACAATCACAGTTAAAAACTCTTACTGCAAATAGAAAATACGATGCTAAGAAACTCGTTAAACTTGAAGAAGCTGCATGGTGGGACAATTAAATAATTATGACAAACGATATAAAAAAAAATTAGATCTAAAGATATTTAACAACTTCATTTTGATAAAGTCATAAAAAATAAGTCGATTTAAAATCTCTATCTAAAAATAGGATCTTGTAAGTGCGATTAGTTAGACATCAATGCCAACTGTAGTGTTCCTTTTTTCCACTGGGATGTGTGTGCTGCCACCTCGTTCGTTCAATTTGTGTAAAATAATTTTCTATTCAACTATTTTTTGTTGATTTTTTTCAGCCTCTTTGTACAGGTTTTGGTAAAAAATATATATGTATATATACAGTAATATTTTTTAAATAAAAAACTTAGCCATTTACAAGCGCGTCAAGTTCAGTAATAACCTTTACCATACTTATGTTACACCGATGTTTGGCGCGATTTTTATACGCTTCATTTCGAACCGATTCCATGTACGTAAACAACCAGCAACAACAGCCAAAAAGGCGTACACAATTCCCACAAGACTGACACCAACAAACAGCTTAATAACTCTCAGACATTGTTTAACTAATTTAGCAAAACCATAACCATAATAAGGGAACATTTCTATTCTCTGTGGGGTTGAATAACCAGACTTAAACACTACAGTGCCACTGTTATCGTGATAGACTTCTTCTTCAAAAGTTAACATTGTCTGTTTGCAAGTAGGGAGACATCCACACGAAGCGGATATCTCATCAAGGGTGGCCAGCACTTCAAAGTAAATGTTTGTGGCTGTTCTTGCTGTGAATGATGTGTTGCATGTTATGAGGTCGGGTTGTGGACCAGGCATAAACGGCATCCTATTGTTAAGAAAAAAATATATAATATTACAAGCTACAACAAAATTAGTATTAAAAAACGCCTAGTATTAAAAAAAGACATGTAAGCCATCAGCGTCGCACTAATACGTGTCAAAGAATCTCCAGCGACCCAAAAAACAAGCTGGAGCTTCTTTTAGACGTATTAGTGCAACGCTGATGGCTTACATGTCTTTTTCTAATATCTGTTCCTTTAGGGCTGTAAGTGTTTTAAGGCTTACATCCGTATTTTATACGCTTAAGCGTTTTTTAATATATTATTTTTTTTCTTGTTTTAGCAAGAATAACACAGAAAAAATGCTGTAATCACCTTAAAATAACTGTTATACGAGAGCCTTTTTAATACTGAATTTTGAGAGCTATAAAAATTGAAAATCGGTTATCTGGTTCGTTCTCTAGGTGAAAGCAAAATTTCCCCAACAAGAAGAACAACAATAATTGTTCTCACATTAAAACAGCGTTTAAAAGGCCATAGGCCTTCTTCATACCCATGTTTTAAGTTGTAAAACTTGAGCATCAGTTCATTGGTTTGATCTTTAGGTGTAGTATACAGCTGTTTCGGGGCAGAATTTGGGCTAATCATGAACATCGAGTTGAAAGCCATGAAATATGGTACACAACTCAATTCTTAGGTTATAAATCGAGCTCGCTATGGAATCTCTCGAAATACCCTTTAAAGCCGCGTCCTGTCCCCCAACCACACTCACTTGTATGATGTTATTGACCAACACATTCTTGCTGATCGCACTAAAACGTGAATTATTGGAGCACAACTCATTCTTAGCAGTACAAATCAAACTAGAATTTGTTAATCATCAACCTCACGGAGAGGACACAGGGAAGCACTGGGGTGTGGATGTATCTCATGGGGTTCCGTATGTAGTTCGATTTATACTACAATGCATGTTTTTAGTACGTTCAGTCGAAATTGAACCAGCGATGGATCCGTGGGGGATTCCATGGCTGGTTGGATGTGTACTGCTAAGAATGACTTATGTGTTCAAGCGTTTAGCCCAATCTGCAATAATTTGTTGATCAAGCATCAGAGAGGGGGCACAGGGGAGTGCTAGGGGGCCCTTTGGAATATTTCGTGAGGGTTCCACGGTTGGTTTGATTTGCAGTGCTAAGAATGACGTGCCAAGTTTCATGCTTTTAGTTCGATCTGCAACGATTTGTTGGTCAAACCTCAATGAGGGCAAGGGGGGTGGGACAGGAGGGTGCTCGGGCCCCTTTAGGGGTATTTCATGGGGGTGCAATGGCTGATTCGATTTTTACTGTTAAGAAAGACTTACGTACCACATTTCATGTTTTTCGCTCGATTTGCAAAAATGTGTTACTTCACCCACTGATTTCTGCCCAGTGCTCTACAATAATAATTGCTCTGCCGACGAGAATACTGCAGTCACATCAAAATCGTGTTCAAAAGGTCCTGGTGGGTGTTCATACCTACATTTTAGGTTACACAAATTGAAAATCGGTTAATTTGTTCGATCTCTAGGTGAGAGCAAAAGTTGTAGCCCATTTGGCTTTCCGCGTAAAGAGTATTGTAGTTACATTAAAATAGCCTACGAAAGGCCCTAAGCCTTGTCCATACCTACGTTTTAAGCTACAGAACTTGAAAATCGGTTCAGTGGTTCGATCACCAGGTGAGAGCAAAGAGTCCCAACAACAACAACAACAACAACAACAAGAAATGGCCATGCTGTGGGCGCCGAACGGGTCGATTGTTGTCATTAAAATTTATAATGCAGTGAAATAGTTACGACACGACCCCATTTACCGAATTTCGTTGGTCTATTTCAATTCTGCCAAACTATATAGGAGTTCAAAGTTTGGGGTTTAACTTGCAAGTTCGTGCTTTGGCTTACATAAGGACCCCTACCGCGGTCCTTGATGTTACTACTTGTTGAGAGTTTGGCAACTTTCTCTTATAAATTAGTCAAACTTCGCGCATTATTTTTAGTGAATGACGACTTAGTGTTAGAATTATTACTACGAATGCTTTCCCCGAAGAAATGGGCGTGGCCTTACGTTACATAACTGTTCTTTATAGGCTAAGAATAGTAGTACGTCACCGTGACATCACATTTGCGGCTGCACATACTTGATGTAACCTTTATAAGCAAAACCAACACTAGATGAGTATTAGTATTAAAAAACGCTTAAGCGTATAAAATACTGATGTAATACTTAAAAAACTTAAAGCCCTATAGGAACAGATATTAGAAAAAGACATGTAAGCCATCAGCGTCGCACTAATACGTGTAAAAGAATCTCCAGCGACCCAAAAAACAAGCTGGAGCTTCTTTTACACGTATTAGTACG
>JAHWFP010022293.1:55082-77393 GCA_023313725.1 Lithobius niger | reverse complement strand
GGTTTATCATAACTTTAACTGGCAGAGTAGAACGAGTGAATTGCGAGATGTGTGGGTTATAACGGACACCAAATTTTCAAAATGTTTGTTGGCTGGCTGTTCTTTTGTAGTCGTCTTGGAGGCCCTACGATAAGTCGGATTGAAATGGAATTCCCAGAAAAAGTCCCCAAAAAATATAGCTGAGCTCACAAATTGATTAAATAATACAGAAGCTATAACGATTTTTCGAGTTCATTGTTCTACTCACCATTGTAAATTAAGACTCCATAATAGTAAGAAATGCCGTTGAAGCATACAGCAGCATACGAGTAAACATTTAATATCGGAAAAAAAAAGACTTCATTGCTCATTCGCACTTAAAGGTTTTGTGGACGTAATGCAACAAAGAAGGACATTTCATCGTCGCATTTTAACAACTACAGAGATGCTGCAGGTTATAAAAACAAGGATTTTCATTAGGCTTAATTACAGATCATGCAGAATTTTTTACAGAAATTCCCGTCTACATGGTGACCAAAAGTGGCATTTGGCTATTTCTTGTTAAGGGATTTTTTTTTTGGGTGTGTTTGTGTTTGCCTTTTTCGGTTTTACTTCTATTTCGTGTGAATTATTATGTATTCATTTTATGCATGTATTTTTAATTTTTAAATGTGTGGACGTGTTTATGGCGTTTGTTTTATATGCGTTTGTGTTTGAGAGTGTCATGTATGTGTATTTCTTTTTGAGCGTGTTATTTTAATGTGAGAAATATCCAACCGTTTTGTTTGATTAGTGAGGTGTATGGATGTATATGTGTGCAGATAGAGGGGGGGGGGGATTGAGGTTTAATGGCGCGTCGACAGCTTGGTAGATGTAGGTTGGCAAGTCACAAACCATGTTCCCAGAAATTGGAGTTCAAATTATAATTAATTTAGTTCGAGTGAACTCTAATCCGTTTTTTTTTATTTGTGTTACTTCAGAGTTATGAGCGCCACGGGGATACGAGCTCTAATGCTTTATGTCAAAATGGGCAAGCCGGGTTTTGTTTAATTTATTTGTTGGCTTTTTTACTTCCTTTCGATTGTCATTGTTACGGACCGCTTTATCATGTGTGTATGCCCATTATCAACCCAGTTTTATTTTTAAAGTAAAAAGAGGATCAGAAATACATATAAATGTTCCATCACTAATCCAACAAACATACGATTGCATATTTCACACACATATACACGCACATGAAACAGAAAGAAATCTAAACCCAGAAACACACATAAAACAGACGCCATAAACAGCAAAACGCCTACAAAATTGAAAGGTTAAAAATAAAAAGAACATGTATTTAATCACACGAACTAGAACAAAAACAGAAACCTTCAAACACAAACACAGGCAAAAAATCAGGCCTAAATAGAAGACAGTTGTTTCACAAATTTTATATGCATACAACTACACATATAGCCACGCATATGAAACACACTTAAAATATAAAATAAAACAGACATTTTGTTTTAAAGCCGGTGTAGCCTACTACACAAATTAAGTGCACACACAAACTAACATTAAACATTTCAAACACAAACTGCGTTCAATTATTGACATAACCGTTGAGTAAAAACAGTCTTTTTTCCCTGGAATTGCAGTTTAAATTACAGTTTGTTGCGTTCGAGTGAACCATAATTTTTTTGTTCAGTTATTGGTATTTAATGATTTAATGAACACCACTAAATATGAAATGAAATTTGTGAATGCTCATTGGTGGTTTAATGTTATCTGTCTTACACTATAAATTCCCTAAAAATCTTGTAAACACAATTTTTTTGCCACTATTTTATTTCTCGATAGAAAAGTATGTTGGTAATGCACGTAATGAAAGATTAAACGAATTGTACCTAACGATCAGTTCAGTCACCATTTTTGAAGCTTCAGGTTTTCACAAGTTAGCACAAAAGGCAGAGCTTGAAGTAGTTGTAGCAGTTAATGTCCCGTCGAAAATAATTATATGCAACCTAACTTAAACCGATCTCACTTACTGAATTTAGTGTCTCATGCTTTAATAAGCTATTAATTAACCCTTTTTAGCACGTTTAAGTATGCAACTGTGGTTTGCTGCGTTGCCAAGTATTTTTGATTCCTGCCTATCACTTTTGCACAAGAGCTGATTATCACTTATTAACCGCCGTCTTCATAGACATTCACATCGCTTATCAGAATAAGTAGGCTGTGATTGGCTGATGTCCAAAAAACACCCCTTTCCTGTAGGCTAAAAAAAAGGGGGGGGGGATACACAGAAAAATCATGCCAAGTGTGATTACAATCTACAAGTGGTTTGCAAGAAATCGCCTGCTGGACAGAGAGACAGTTTCAGATTCCAGTAATAAACCATCGGACGTTTGGTGAACTCACTGCCATTGCGTTCTGGTTTCGTCATTGCTTACCGATGAAAACATCCATGTCTGTGGTGTTAAATGCGCAGAAAGATATCAAATGCACCCATGAAGCCCTAGGTATTAAAGCGTTGATATTTTACTTGACATGTGCTTGTTGGTTTCCCTATATCACAGAGCATGATTTACATAGTTCAATGCCTACAATCGCTAAAACGATAAAGCTTACACACCCCTGCTGTTGCAGTCAAAAAACGTTCTATTTGTATGCATACTTTTCTCATAAGAATAGAAAGTATTCTAAGGATTCTTAGTAGTCTAAGGATTAGAAGGAAGTATTTTTTGTTTTGTTTTCTAACCAGAACTATTGTTTTTAGTTTGAAGTTCTGTAATTTGATGCTTTTTGCTGCCAAGTTGCACCCCGTTGATATTATTGTGGGATACTGCTTGAGAAGTTGAATCAATGCTAATAAATAATCAAATAAATTACATGAATAAGAAAAACGTTCTATTCTTGTCACACTTTTTGCTCGTAGAGGACGAGCATGATGTTATGTCTTCCCAACTCTAAACCATGCGCAATGGCTGTTTGCCGTGACGTCACCATGAGATAGCCAATGACGAACGAGAACAACGGCTGTTTGGCCGTCTGATTGGACTAGCCCAAACACGTGATATGCACGTCACAGCAAACAGCCACGGCGCGTGGTATAGGTAAACACCACGTTACGAACTCGTTCACTTTGTATTACAAGTAGAAACAATCCATCAGAAGGAAATATTTTTGGTTTTATTTTGTAAGCAGAACTATTGTTGTTTAGTTTGCTGTGCTGTAGTTTGATGCTTCTTATTGCATTATGGGGTACTGATCGACAGGTTGAATCAATACTAATAAATGATTAAGTAAATAAATAAATGGCCAAATTTTGGTTGATCTCCTCTAGACGCCTGCAAAAATTGAAAAATCCCGGACCATTAATAGGGAAAATAATTATTCAAATCTAATAAAACATCTCCCGGTCTTTCCTTACAGCATGATGCGGGCTTACCTTTCACTTCTCGGTATTCTATAACGTCCTCTGTATCAGCAAAAAAATATTTTACCAAAAAAAAAAAGCATAATGGTTCTTACGAAAGACCATAGCTGGCCAACAGACGATAATTGCCTTTGATGACTAAACAAACTATAAACTCATCCTATTCTTTTAATTTGTAATATATGGTGATAATAATTTGGTCAACACCTTTTAATACTCTAATGAGTCTAATTTTTTTCATCAAGAATAAAGCTACTAAAAGGCGTCTCATATTACCGAAACTTGCCTAAATTTATCCAATCTAAATTTCTGTAAGCCGTCCTTAACTCATCTTAACTCTTCCAAACATTTCTAAACTTATTTTTTTAGAACATTTTGTACTGGTTTCGTAAAAAACTGTGAACATTCAAACGGCTGGAGTATGCGATTAATTTATACGTCAGTGGTATACACCCATTAATTGGTGCTTTAAGGTGCTGTTTTATGTGTCGACTTTTATTTGTTCGCTATTTCTGTTTGATTTGTCTGAACAATAGCAGTCGTACCCGGCTTCGCCCAGGAATTTGTTTGGCCCATGGTTGTTTCTCACTTTTTGCTCGGTGCGCCTTAATCGTTCACTGCAACAGTCAAATTTTCTTTGTGTAACACTCCCCCTTTCTACCAATTCTCTCCCTCCCATCTCCCATCCCCACTTTTCTCCCGTTCTCTCCTTCTCCTCTCCGTTTCCCTCCCTTCCTTCCACACATAGATGAAGGGGGGGGGGGGAATTGAGGCTTAATGGCGCGTCGACAGCGCCACGTAGATGAATTTGGATGGTTATTTAATACTGCCACTCCCCCTTTTGCAACAAGATTTTTGCCAAATCGGTATGGTTTCCATTCCAAACAACCCACCAAAAGTTCTCTTTTAGGTTCAGTTAATGCGTAACCGTATGCTTAAAGGTGTGACCGTGGATCAAGGGGAGGTGGCATTCTGATTGGGTACCGTTTAGGATTAAGCATAGTTAATGTTCGCATGTCTGCTGAGTCTGAGGCAATGTGTGTGTTAATGCCATCAGTAAAGTTAAATTTTATTGCCTGTTATATAGCTAATAGCAGAAATGAACAGTGCGTAACTAACACTTGTAATTTTTTAAAATCTAACATTAACTCTTCATGCTCAAACATCGTTTTAGGCGATTTTAACCTTTCCTCAGTTAACTGGGATTTACTTAGTGCATCCGAAAGACCACACCGCCTTTTCTTGGATACAGTAATTGAACAAGGCTTACATCAACTAGTCACCGAACCCACGAGGGGCAACAATATTTTAGACATTGTCCTTACGGACAATGATAGATTGGTGGTGGACATTAGGGTCATCGATCACCTGGGTACAAGTGACCATAGTATGGTTTCATTTATTATACATGGCACCCAACCCAACTTGACAGGAGGGACCTTTCGCCCAGGTAAGATTGACTTCGACAACCTACGACATTCCCTTGCTGACATTGATTGGAACAGGCTCTTAGTAGTAACCAAATTAACAGCGAATAAGGCATGGGATGTGTTTCTTGAAATTATTCAAGACGAAGTCGGTCAATGTCGATCCATCTCACGTAACATTAAATATCAAAAGGTGAAACTACCTCGATACCTTTTAAGCCTTGGCCATCGTAAACTAAAACTATGGCGAACCTATAAGTCGGCACCTACCAATGACAATCTACAGTCCTACAATAACGTTCGAAAGTTGTATGCTTCGGCTTCTAATAAGTGGCATAATGATCATATTTCATCGGCAATTAAAGAGGGTACCCTTTCGGCACTATTTAGGTTGTATCGCGAAACAACTTCTACTGCCAGAGACTTTCCACCTCTTAAAGTTGGAAATGACTTTCTGACTGAAAATCCTAGGAAAGCAGAAGTCCTGAATCACCTTTTTGTTTCTAATGGACAGGCTGATGACCACAACGTTGCCCCATCACTCAATCTGTCCACTGATACCAGTGGGGATTTTAACCACAAGTTAAGATTTACTGAACATACTGTGAAACAAGTTATTAACAAGATGAAGCCCAGTCACGCAGTCGGTCCAGATGGTTTTTCGGCCCACTTCTACAAGCAGATCGTTAATGAAATTAGCTACCCACTTTCGGTCATCTTCAGCTCTTCAATGGAAGAAGGCTCTCTGCCTTCCATCTGGAAAACTGCTATTATCATACCAATTTACAAGAAAGGCGAAGCGTCTGACCCTAAGAATTATCGACCAATTGCTTTGACATCTGTCCCTTGCAAGATAATGGAGACATTGATACGCGACTTTATGCATAAGTATATAGATTCTATAGATTTAATTAACCCCGATCAGTTTGGATTCTTACCAGGTCGTTCCACTACTATACAATTGCTACTTAGTCTTGACAGGTGGACCTCGGCCATAGATATTGGGGTGCCATCTGATATTGTTTATTTCGATTTCTCCAAAGCTTTTGAATCTGTGGTTCATTCCAAGTTACTTTTCAAACTTGAGCAATCTGGTTTCGGCGGCCGTCTCGTTAATTGGATTTCGTCCTTCATTGCAGGCAGAACACAGCAGGTCCGAGTTGGTAACTCGGTTTCCTCCCTACTACCGGTCATTAGTGGTGTTCCTCAAGGCTCTGTCCTGGGCCCACTCCTTTTTGTAATATTCTTAAATGATTTAACTAGTAGCAATGCATCGACTACCCTCTCGAAGTTTGCTGATGACCTAAAGCTTGACTCACCAATTATCAGTGAGAGCGATTGTGACTCGTTTTCACACGAAATTGCATCGGTAGCAGGATGGTCTATAGAATGGCAGCTGCCGATCTCAATTCCCAAATGTCAAACTATGCATTTGGGAAGAATGAATCAAAACAGAACCTACCCATTAGACACGCACGTTCTACCAAATATTGATGTAGTTCAAGATTTGGGCGTCTGGTTCTGTAGTGACCTTAAGTTTGGTCTCCACTGTACCAAAATAACTGCGGCTGCGTATAAACGCCTAGCAATTGTAAAACGCTGCTTTTCAGCCGGGGACCTGAATATTAAAGTTTGGGCATTTAAGGTCTTTGTGCGTCCGATATTGGAGTATGCTAGCCCAGTTTGGTCGCCTTTCCTTTTGCAAGATATTGACCGGATTGAGTCCGTTCAACGTAGGTTTACGAAGTCACTCCCTGGATTGCGAGACGTCCCTTATGTTGAACGCCTTCGAATAACAGGCCTTGAGTTACTTGAGCTTAGGCGCCTCAAGACTGATCTTATCCTTACGTACAAAATTGTGCACGGGCATCATCCATTAGCACTTACTTTTTTCGACCCATCCAATACAAATATTACTCGAGGCCACTCATTGAAGCTAAATCGGCAATCTGCACGATCAAATACCCGAAGTAACTTTTTCTCCTTGAGGGTAATTGATTCATGGAACTCATTACCAGAATCAGCGGTATCATCAAGTACAGTTCAGGGCTTCCGCAGAATTTTAAATACACAGAATCTTGTGAAATTTTTACATCGTAGCCCACAGTGGTTCTAAAAATGCATTTTGGGTCCCTAAATTGAATCCCCCTTTCATCTGGGTAACGTATCTTTGCTCTGTTCTTTTTACTCTTTTTTTATTTTTTTTGTTTCCTCAAGCTGTTTTTAAGATTTTGATAAGCTTTTAAATTAATGATATGATACCACAAACAAATTGTTTTAAATCATATTTGTATTGAATAACTTTTAGTATTTATTTGTCGCATTAATGTAAGCGATTTTTGTTTAGGCTTGCTGTTAGTGACCATTCAGTCCTTGCTTGTCCTGTTGCTCAAGCAACAAAGCTTATTATTATTATTATTATTAGGTAACAGCTCCCTTCCCCACTCCCAGTCTTTCGCTGTAGCTTAAGCGATGCGATCTGTGGTGAAAAATACCTGTGCATGAAACATTTAAGACTTGCCGCTGAGATTACCACGGTGTTTGGTTAGAAGAATATTTTTTGCATCCTCCACCTTCTCAATCAAATAGTGGCGCTAAATAAGCCCTGCCCCACAAACGGGCATTCCCCATTCAGGACCCTCCCCACGCCCAGTTTATCGCTTTGGACATGTCTAATGTCTTAATTTAAGACATGCTTTGCGATGACCACGCAGAGCAAATTGCTAGTCGAGGCAACAATGTGTCAATTTCCACTTCTTTTCAAGGCAGCAACGTACCAGTATCAACTTAAAGCCAAAGAATTGACACACTCGCACGTGGTCATTGTTCCCTTTAGGGGGTCGTTGTATTCATTTCTGCTACGAGACTTTGCTTTATAATATAAGACGGTCATATCCATTGTAGTGTTTATGTTGTTTTGTTGTTTTAATATTTGAGAGGTAAAACACCGAAAATCCCTTGTCCGATTTAATGACTCTTACGAAATTAAACCCAAGAATTGCGTGTGGGAAATTTAAAATGAATCGCACAATGGGTTAAAACATTGTCATGTATGCAGACAAAACAGACAAGTCAATAAGAGGCCTTGAATTGAAAGTACACAAATATGCAGCAAAAACACAACGTTTCGAGGATTGCTGCATCCCGTTATCAAGTGATGATAAATCTAGACACACGCTAGTGTGTCGTGCCAAGTTAGGCAACAATCATCCCAACAAACATCACATCCATTCAATTGTCGAGGTTGTAAACCATTGTAGCGCGGCGCCATAACGTTAGTGTCTTATATCTTGAAGCATAGTTGGGCACATTTCAGGTACTTGGGGAAAAATTATAATGCGGTACAAAAGCTTAAATTGTGTTGAAATCAAAAGCAATGACCCACCTGACAAAAATTAACTCATGTGGGAATGCCAGCTAAGCTGCTTTCAATGCAAAATCTGACCCTCAATAACGTTGAAAATATGGAAATAGCTGGCTAATTCTAGTCCGCTAACCCCCATGTTAATTTCCATAGGGTGATTATTCATCAATACCGGGATAACGGGAAGGCTTCCAGCCATGAAATTGGACCAATGGCTGCAGTCCGATACAAACTTCGTACCTTTTATGGTTTGGAGCCTAGGGATGTAACGAGGATGGCGTGGGACGGCGCGTAAGTACGAAAATATTGTTATAACCATTGTTAGTATTGTCTGCATCGTCTCTCATTGGACAGCCAAAGTTCGGACAATGACAACGTGTATACTGACGTGCGTGCCTAGACACACACTAGTGTATCACGATAAATCTAAACAACGTTGACAAAGAATTTGTATTCGCGTCCAATTCACGAAAAATAAACGAACTCTAAAAACAAAGCAAACTAAACAAAGCTGAAAACTGGTAAAGAGGCCACCAAGTTGAGAGTGGTTCGGCCCTTCAAAGGAGTGATATAAACACACCAAAACTAACGAAAATAAAACAAATTAAAACAAAATAATAGACTACCATTATAGTCTATTAATGTTTATAATGGTCACTTTTCCTTTTCTCTTAGTTTGGCTCGGTATCAGCGGCTCAACACCCTTCCGTAGTCCTTCCACCTCTGTGTGAAGAAATTATTATTATAAAATTAAAACCAAACCAAAAACCTATAAAGAGGTAATCAAGTTGGGAATGGTTCGACCTATAGGCAAAAGGTAGTATCAAATTGTTGAAAACCAATTGCTTGTTTATGTGCCACTTTATTACACATCTGCACGGTAGTGGAGTTGAGTCTAATACACAATTTAAAAAAAAGGAGTGATATCATATCAAAAAACAAACCTGGTAAAAGGGGCCGCCAAGTTCCGAATGGTTCGGCCCTTCAAAGTAGTGATAACAAAACACCAAAACATTCGCCAACTGAATCGCACCGAATAATACTTTGAACGTAGCAATGTTCAAGTTTTCATTTAACGTCTGCTTATAGACGTGTGCGCCGATAAAACGTAGCGGTGAAGGTTTTTTTTTTTTTGCAGTAGCGGTTGCCAAACGCAATGCGAATATTTGGAGCATAGTGGCTACTTTCAAAGTTTTAGGAAGCAGTAGTCATAGCGGTCTTCCGGTGAGTATGCAGATATAAATCTGAATCTTTCTTTTAATTTATTTTAAAAAATTTCCTTTTTGTTGGCTATCTGATATAAATAAAAAATTATGATTAACCGAACAAACCCAATTCCTTCTTTGTAAAAATGGGTGGTGCTCTACACTGTAGCTACTAAATACTTTCTTAATAAAACATTCTTCTCATTTTTGATAACCAGGTTTTTCTGATGACGGACGGACGGACGAACAAAGTCGTTACAATAGTCTTCTCAGCCGGTACGGCTGTACAGAAGACTAAAATGAACTTAGACACAAGCTAGTATGTCACGTCAAGTTAGGCAACACACATCACATTATTTCAATTAGCGAGAACGTAAACCATTGTAGCACGACGCCATAGCGCAAGTGCTTATATCCTGAAGCATAGTTGGGTATATTTCAGGGGAAAATAGTAAAAGCTTAAAGCTTAAATTGTGGTAAAATTGAGAGTAACGACCCACCTGACATAAATTAACTCGTGTAGGAATGTCAAGTTTCAATGCAATTACCTGACCCTCAAATACGTTGCAAATGTGTTACTAGCTACCTAGCTACTTCCGGTGAAACCATTGGGAAATTATCCCCATGTTAAACCATACGGTAATTATTCACCGATACTCAGATAACGGGAATGCTTCCCGCAATGAAATTAAACGAATGCCTGCAGTATGATACGAAGTGTGTACCTTTTCTGGTTTACAGTCTGGGGGTGTAACGGGAATGGGGTGGGAGGTTGCGTAAATACGAAACAGCTGTTATAACCATTGTTAGTATTGTCGGCATCGTCTCTCATTGGACGGCCAAAGTTCGGACAATAACAACGTGTAAACTGGCGTGCGTACTAGACACACGCTATTGTGTCGTCGCAAATCCGAACAACGTTGCCAAAGAAATTGTGTCTATATCCAATTCACGAAAAACACGCAAAATGTCAAAATATGGCAATAAACTGATAAAGAGGCCTGCCTCCTAGTTGAGAATAGTTCGGCCTCACAAAGGGGGGATATGAACTAAATAAAAAAAACATTAAACAAAATTAAAGCAAAACTAAAAACTAATAAAAAGCCAACTAAGTTGTGAAATGGTTCGGCTTCTCAAAGGAGTGATGCAAAATTAAAATATTGGAAAAATAGCCACTCACGCTATAGGTGACGTGCATTTTCTTACACATCTGTAGGCTAGTTGAGTTGAGTCTAATACACAATTTAAAAAAAGTGATGTCATATCAAAAAAAAAAAAAAAAAAAACTGGTAAAAGGGACCGCCAAGTTTTGAATGGAACGGCCCTTCAAAGAAGTGATATCAACACACCAAAGCATTCACCAAGTTAGTCGTGCCGAATAACACTTCGGACGTTAAATGCAAACTTGAACATTGCTACCGAAAGTTCTAGTTTTCATACAATCTTCGAACTATTAGTCGGTGCGATTAACTTGGCAAGGGTTTTGGTGTTTTATATCACTCCTTTGAAGGCCCAAACCACTCGAAACTTAGCGGTCTCTTTTACCAGTTTTGGTTTTTGATATGATTAAGATATTTCTTCTGATGCATCACCATTTATCTCTTTCGGTGTTCGGCTTGCCAGCTAACGAAAGACTTGTCTGAAGAGGCTGTAGGTTTTAAAAATGCCGAGAAAAAAGGCAAAATGTGTTAAAGAACAAACATGAGCCAACGGTTTACACACGTTAGTTTATTAGTGAAAGCAACAAATCAGATAGATGGGACTGAGTAACTGTTTATGACTTTTTCTTCTTTTATATTTTAATTACGTGACATAAAGTTATTGGGCTATTATCAATTTCTATAAGCTTTGAAACGTGATCCAGAAGTTTGTATGACTTTGTCTAGTGAGTAAAAAGCAATCAAAAATGAAAAGGCGTTTTGTTCTGTTCATTTAAATGACTAGCCGATTAGTGATGGTGTTCAGGGTGATATTCGCTGTTTCCAAAGCAAATAGCAGCCGTTCTGTCGCAGGGACACAAGACTTTGCCACATTCGGAATCTTTTTCGGGAACTGCAAATAAACAAAAATAATAATATAAGTTATATTACGGCTAATGAAGCGTACGTAGCATACAGTACTTCAAGAAAATCAAACACTTTTCGCATCGTAAAGCTTGTGGCACACTGCTCCGTTCCGACGACGAAGAGAGCCTTCAGGGCCACCTGGCCCAGCACACATTGCTTCCGTCGCTAAGTACGATGGCCCTGGAGGCTCTCTTCGTCGTCGGAACGGAGCAGTGTGCCACAAGCGTAACAGGGTCTCACCACAACACACAAACCTTAATTTCATGAGTAATATCAGATTTTCGTAGGATTTCTGTTGATGTTATTCATTTATTTATTTATAAAACAATAGCTAAATCGTTCGCTTCGTTCACTCTATCGGCGTAGATCCACGATTTTTACAATCTTGTTAGTTTCCAGAGCATCTCAAGGTCTCGGTTTTTCTTTTTTGATGCATAATGCTGAAATTCGAAATCACAATTTCACAAAGTGGATTTAAAACCAAAATGTATAGCTTTCATGTAGAAATTGTCGATCGTAAAACACCAAAATTAACGGATTGTTTGTCACGAATTTTAACATGATTTAATTGAAAATTCAAAGTTCGTGACACGTGTAAACAATGAATGGCCCGACAACAAAGTGAAAAGAGTTGAATAGCATTGTTAGTCGTTAAATTATTTTGATTTCCTACTGTTTGAGAGCTTCTGCGTTTATGTTACTTAGTACGGATGTAAAACGTGTCGTCAGTTTAAGGGTACGATTTTTTTATTCTTTATTTCGGGATCAAGATTATTTTGGAAGGTCAAAGATTGTTCTGGGTTACTTTCTTTCTGATTACTTTTCCTGCTCAAACTTTAACGTCGTCGACAGTTTTCAATGCAGTTTTTTCGCGCATTTGAGGTTCTAAAGTCAAGTTACAGCAATGAAAATAGGCCTAACGGAAGCGTAATTACGTTTTCGTTCATTTGGAGCTTCACTCATTATCGTCCTCAGCTTCGGAGGAAGAGAGAGAGAGGTACACGCACCCACACGCACACATACACACATCGGACGTTTTAATGGCGGTAGATAAACAAATACAAATTTATTATTTGAGGTTGCACAGGTTCAGTTAGTTTACGATCGGTATAAAGTTGGCCGAAGTTCTGCACAGTGCCAGTTGATGATGATGAATATCAGTGCCATGTTGATGATGATGAATATCCCAGATCCCATGATGGCAATTCGAACCTTTGTGCAATGTGTTACCTCAGTATAGTCGAACGCGTTTTACTACATATTGAAACAAAGCATATCTGTTGGCGCACATTCGCTTAACATTGATTTGTTTCAGGGCGCAGCAAATACGTTCGAATTCTGAGGATAAGATATTACACAAAAGTTCGATTTGCCATCGCGGATTCTGGGAAATGGATTCGTCATCATTAGCACGAAAAATCCTTTTAGCAGCTGTGAATGTGATAACAACGGGACCACACTTGCAATCACATTCAACCTTGGAACAAACAAAAAATACGGACAGCTGTGATAAGAACTGCAGCTGTAGTTGCAATTTCCCACAGGATGTCACAACAAAACGCCGATACCAGGAAGCAACTTATAACTGATAAAAGTGTTCCGACTACAAGCTAGTTGCTGCCCCAACCATTCAAGGTTAGACGCAGGACGTTATGCGGCTAACCAGTGATAAGGGACTATTAAAATACCCACAGGAAAATATTTCTCGTGATAAAGGCACTCTCACCACCCCCTCCGCGAAAAAATGCTTCTAGCGGAAAAAATTCCCGGATTAAATCCCGCCATGATAAAACGCCATTAATCAGATTCTTCAGTATCCCTTCACCGTTCGCCAGGATAATAATAATGATAATAATTTGTTTATTGCTCAGTAAAATGAGCAAAACGGTGAAAAAGGCTTCCCAGAGGGACCATTACACATTACCGTAAGTTAACTAAGAGAGGGTACATCATTAAAATCACGTCTCAGTATCGTATGGTACATCGTCAACTGTATAAACCATACTCACTGCAAGGGGCCATTAAACACAACATCAAACGATAAAAATCATGTTTTAAAAACATCAGTATCATAGGATACCTTGTCAACGGGATGAACCATACCCAGTAATGCAAGGTACCATTAGACATGACATCAAAAGATGCCAACGTTGTGAGGATTTCGAATTGGTTAAGATGGGAAAAGAAGCGGATAAGAATCTTTCAAGGGCAGTTATAGGGACGGAGAAAGTGTGCCTTCAAGCAACACCCGTTCAATGACCACATATGCCAGATATTTTCAAAAATTGGCTTGACTTGGTCTCATCCATTGAATGAGGCTAGAAACCTCTCACACTTTCCCGAACCAAAGGGTATACTACCGGTAACTTTAAAGGGTCCCTCTGAAGTTCCCGGTCAGATAAACCGCAACGTCAGTGTTTACTTTCTGTGGTGCTGAAGCCGCAACGTTGGCACTTACAGCGGTTTTGAAGCAGCAAAATCAGGGTTTACTGTTTCTGTGGTGCTGGTACTGTTTCATAGGTCAGGGGCTCACTCAGCCACCACCTGTCGCTTGTGGGCCACTTCACTTTCATACTTCCAGTTTTTTTAAACCCATATTTGGGCCCTAAATCTAACGGTGAAAACAGTTTGTCTCTATGCAGTACCATCCCATAGACGAGGGCTCATTTGTCGGCCACTTCCAGGCACTTGTAGGGCACTTCCGCTTGTCACTTCCGGTTTTATTGTTATTTTAACTAATTTTTTTTGGACGCTGAATCCAATGGTGGAACCCGTTTGTTTCTATCGGTGGCATACCATGGATGATGAATCGGCTTCTTCTGGTCGCTAGTTGGTCACTTCCGGTTCATACTCCTGATTTTTTTAAAAAATTCCTTTAAACTAATTTTGGGACGCTGAATCTAAAGGTGAGAGCCGTTTGTCTCTACGTGGTACCGTTCCGGAGTTGAAAGAGGCGACGGACAGAGACGGATAAAGTTGTTGCTATTGTCTGCTCAGCCGTTTTGGATGTACAGAAGACTAAATGGCGTGGTCATCGTGGCTGAGCGGTGAGAGAGCTCAGCCTGGTTGTTGTAGGTTTGCGGATCTGGTCGAACCCCTGGAAAAGCGACCTTGGCAAAGTCCCTGGCAGGACTGCCGGCCAGGGTAGCATGAGAGGCTACTATGCTCCTTCAGCGGCTATGGGAACTATTCTGGCCAATTCTGGACAATCTTCCGGCCCCTACGATGATCGGAGGTTTCCCGGTTCGAATCCCCGGGTTGGCACGTCCCTTTACCAGATATTTCATCTTCTCTAAAAAGTCTGACAATGTTCAAAATTGAGCCGGTTCAGCCACACGAGCATTAAATTGCTTCGGCTGACTTGTGGCTCAAAGGAATTAATTTTTTAAAAAGTAATTAAAAAAATAATGTTCGAAGAATGTGGCGGGGGGAAGGCTATTAGTAAGTCAACATCCACGTAATTTTATTGATATTATGAAGTAAATTCACCTGTCTTTCAACGGGCTGCAAGATAGTAATAAAATAAAAAGTTGAGATTTACTTACTGCAAGTTATGTCTTTACCGGTGATGTTAAAAGTATAACTAACAAAGTAAGCCCAAAATCCCATCAATCCTTTGCATTCTTTTTCGGCGATGCGGTCGTAACAATGGTCGTGGTCTCGGCAACATCTGAAAAGCGAAAGTGTTTTTTTTTTTTTTTAATTTTATTCTTACTTTGGTGTACAGTACAACCAGCCACGAAGCGGTTGTTTGCAGCTGTTTGCCTTAACTGATTTTGTTTGCAGTCGTCTGCCTTAACTGAGTTCAGATACATCAAGTAAATTAAGGCAGACGGCTGCAAAACAGCCATAAGGTAAACTAAAGCAAAAACGTACAAATGAAAACAATTCGTATGTGCTTTGTTGTACAACATATTTGTTGTTTCAGCTGTTTTTTTTTCTAAATTTAAGTATTAATTTGTTTTTAATTGCTATTTGAGAATGCGTTGTTTCTTGATTTCACCACTTTTATTATATATCGAATTTCGTCTGCTGGGATTGTAAAACTCTGAGGTACGTATTAATATTGCATTGTTGCCAATATTTGATTTTAATTAATAGTGGTAAAATCGTAATGATTTTTGTTTGATAATCATTTCGATTAATGCTTTTGCGTCGTAGTGTAAAAATTTGATCGTAGTGCGAAGTTCTGTCTTACTTGATTGATTTTTACAATACAAAAGTACCAGGAGTACAATATTAGCAGCAGGAAGGAGTATTTGAAATCGCTGTAAATAATATCACAGTTGCTCGCTCAGTACATGCATTATTATTAGCATTGTGTAGGACTTCGTAGGTACGAAAATTACCGAATAGCACTGTGAATTATTAAATTACGACTCTAGCATTATATAGTAGGAGTATAAAAATAAAGACACCTATTATATCATATTATCGTCAAAATGTCTCTATTAACAAAGGTTTAAAAGAAGAATAACACAGTAAAACTCCCACAATCAAAATCCGATCTCTGTAGGAACGAAGAATACCGAATTGTAAGTAGCTCAGTGAGCTCTAACGTTTGACGAGTCAAGTGATCTTCACGATCTCTTTAACTACTAGCAGTGTACTGAAAATAAATATTTGATTGTTGCTTAGGCTCAAACAAGAATTAGAGCATCAACTGGTTTAAACACTGTTTTGTGAATTGTTAATAGTGCGATTCAAGCGCTACGTATTAGGTGATGAAAAATAAAGTAAACTAATATTTCACAGTATCTTTAGAATGGATCAAATCTTAAAAGTTTAAAGCAAAACAAAATTAGTAAAAACTATACAATCAACATACGATTCCCCATTACCCATCCTTTAGTGTGTGAGCGTTTATTGTTTTCTTTTTCCGCTAAACCTTTGATAAGGGAGACATCTTGACTTACCTACGCGTATGTTTAGCCTATGATACGCAGTGCTTGGATGTAAAACAGCGTTGTTAGATCTAAGGACCTCCTTAAGTCTATAAGCCCTCCTTAGATCAATATTTGGGATTGGTGGGGGGGGGGGGGAGATGAGGCTTAATGGCGCGTCGACAGCTTGGTCATTAGCGCCAACCCCAGATTTGGTTAACATCTCTGTAATGTGCGGCGCAGTGGGAACCCGGGTCACTGCACTGTGGCTGGGGTTGGCGCTACTGACCTTGCTGTTGACGCGCCACTAAACTTCACCTCGTCTAATTAGATCTATAAACCATCTTCAAATTTATAAACCCTACTTACATCAATAAACGTCGATAGATCTACAAATCAATAGATTAGCCGAGTGAGCCATCAAATCTAAGGCTCTCTTAAAATTAACTAGCCATATCGTTCGGTTAGCTCACTTCATTGGCGTTGGTCCATGCTTCATGAAATTTCTTTGATTCAAAGAGCATCACAAAATCGATGTACTAATTAATTCGATGCAAACTAATTACAAATATAGCTCACAGTTCGATCATCATATTCCTCAGCACGCCTGTATTTCATCTACATCATTCGTACTTTGAACTGTATTTTCAAAGTTCATAACACGTGTCAACAACGGATCGCCCGAAAAAAAAGTGGATTTTGATTTTTTACTGATTTTGAGAACCATTTATTTATGATATGCCGTGTTTCTGTTACTTCGTACTGATGCAAAACATGACGTTCTAGTTTTATCAGGCAAAATATACTTTGGAAGGTCAAAGTTGGTTCAGGTATAATAAACTCTGCATAAACACACTTTGATGTCATGAACTATGATCTAATGAGGGCTAAAAGAGTTTGACGTTATTTTTTAGGGTTATTCCGGGTATTTCAGGTCATGAAATCAAGTTACAGCGAAAAAAATGGTCCTAACGGAAGCGCAATTTAATCATCTTTCACTTGGTCCTGCTCCCATCTTTGTAGGTGTCTTGGTTCAAGAGGAGTAAAGGTACACACGCGCAAACACAAACGTCCATCATACGTTTTTAATGATTTAGACTAGCCATATCGTTCGCTTTGTTCACTCCATTGGCGTCGGTCCATGCTTCGTGTAATTTCTTTGCTTCCAAGAGCCACATAAAACCGCTGTGCTGATTATTTCGACGCAAACTAATTGCAATTGTTGCTCACAGTTAGCTCATCACATTCTTCAGCATGTTTACATCATTAAAAACATACGATTTGTTTGTTTGTCCGTCTTCTCATCCACAAGTAATCCCCTACTAAGGTGAGAGATGTAAGATTGAGAGAGCAAGGCGAAAAAAGGTTTAGTTAACGTGGAAATCGCCCACTTTGCTCGCTCAATCCACGCACCTCCGTGCTTCAGAAACACGAATGTTTGACATTTTTGTTTGACATAAAACCAGATCTACTGGTCAGATTTTTCCACGCATGAAGGCATGATACAAAACCAATTTTAAGATCTATATGTGGTATGTTGCAAAGTACGTCGGCCTTTTGGTTATTTTTTTGCGTGCATCCTTTTCCAAATCATCTCAGTACGTAGCTAACAGCTTCAAGACGGTTTGTTTGTCACGAATCTTATCCCGTGCTTAAACATATTATGACGTCATTCACAAACATTACGACGGTAAAAAAATCTTGACGTTATTTTTGAAGTTCTTTCGCGTATTTGAGGGACATAATATCAAGTTATAGCTATGGAAACAAGCCTAACGGTTGCACAATTTAATTCTCTTTAATATGGTCCTACTCCCATCTTTGTAGGTGCCTTGGTTCCAAAGGAGTAGAGGTACACGCCCGCAATTTGTGTTCAAGATATTGCTGACTGAAGGAAATTATGTATTATACACTTGAAATACACACATATAAATAATAATTTATAAATATATTTATATAATAATAGTAAATATTATAAATTTTATAACGAGGTAAGACTCCTCACCTTTAATTGCCACTGGTACCCGGGAAACTCATTTTAAACTCACCTGTCAGTATCATCTACTGGTTCACCCTTTCCTCCAACTCCACACCAGTTTCCGTAATTTGCGTAAAGAAGTGGACCTCTTCCGGTCGTCGCCTTTATCATCTCATAGAAGTTGAGAAGATGTCTGGGTTCGATTTCACTGTTGACCACACTGACAGCTATCGGAGAAACAAAAATGGGTTTCATTTGTTAAGCTAACATTGTCGATTCAATTAAACTCTTGTCAAGCAATACAGTCAACACGTTGTCTTTGGTATCATTTTGCGCAACAAAAGAATGAATACTTTCTGCGTTAGCATTAAGCACCAAGATATACAAGTGGGTCTTCCTCGAAACAGATTTATTTCCCTTTTTTTTGGCAATATTTATTGCGGTTCTTCCAATATAAAAAGGAGAACGTAATAAATTGCGACATTTTCAAATGAGTAAATCTGATCTGACATGGTCATTGTTTTAAAAAAAAAAAAAAAGAATCCCTGTACTTAACAGAATAAATGTATGTTTCGAGGAAGACACCAAGTTCGTTCACTTGGGTTGGTTTACCTCTCCTCGCCCTGACAGTCTATTTTTTTTAAATATAATTTCTCTTTATAATTTTATAAAAAGAAATTTTTTGAAGCTATACGTCATCAGAAGCAAGGCTTAATTTTAAACTTATTAGGGAGAAAACCCGTAAAGGTTGACACAAACCTAGGACTGGATTCGGGAAACCTTTGATAATCGCAGGGGGCACAGGTATTTCCAAAACAAGAGAGCTTAGACCCCAAAACCACTGAAGGAGCCGGATAGTCTCTCACACTTCCCTGGCAGGGACTTTGCCTGAGTCATTTAGTGTCCAAAACAGGCTAGATTAGATCACAGAAGCCACTGAAGGAGCCTGGTAGTCTCTCAGACTACCCTGGCAGGGACCCTGCCTGAGCCTTTTTTTCACTAATCTACCTGATCAGCTAATATACAACGTCATATAGATGATTGTCTTCGTTTCTTCTTGAGTAACTATTATCCTAAAATATTTTTGCCACTCACATGAGCACTGCATCGAAAAAACGAAAGTTTGCACCTTTTCCCGAATTTAAATGCGACTTTAAGGAGAGCCTTGCAGGTAGCCAGAATACAGATGGGTCAGTCATAATGGTGGCCATTACTTCGCCACGGCTGTCATTATGACTGTCCCTATGTGTTAGTTTTCTGGCTACCAGCAAGGCTCTCCTTACATGACTGTCGCATCGATGAATATAATTACATTCTGGGGCTAACTCAAGATAAGGCATGCTGTGTAGCCTAATCCTTGTTGGAAATGAAGGCAGGTGCTATTATTCAGTTACCTAACCTAACCCAACCTAACCTTATTGGATAACCAAGCAGAAAATAAGAGTTAAATAAGAGATTATTCCCTTCACTTTAGGAAGGACAGCATGTTGACATTGCACTAGGTGCGCCACATGCAGTTAGGCCTAATAACTAGGTAGGCCAAATTAGGTGTTGTACGCGAAGTAATTTTCCCTCAGATAATGGAGTGCTCAGAAAATCAAAATGGAAGCTCTGGCGCCATCTAGGTAAGTTGGCAGAACTAGCAATTCTCGTCCACGCCGGTGTTTACATAGCTCTGCAAAACCTGTCCAACCAAACATATCTGCATTTTGAATTGATTCAATAGGCTGAAAGAAAGCTTGACCAAAACAGAAGCCAATGAAGCCACGGGCCGACTGTAAAAACGAGTGTATTAAAGTAAACACATTTTTTACAAACTTGTACGGAGAATGTTTAACGACGTTTCAGGAAGAAAAAAAAACACAATACCGTTTTAGAAAGAGCATGAGATGAGAAGAAACCTTTAAAGGCAATAGCGATTATACAGTTTTGCATACGTGTTTGAAAGACTGTAAAACACTTACGTTTAGCTGGCAACACTTTTATAATCACATGCTTAAATAGCGCATTCCGATGAAGTGTTTATTAAAACGAAAGTGGGTTTTTTTACAAAACAAAAACATAATCCACATCTCTACACGCCCTTTTCAACAACATAGGCATTGTAGACTAACAAAAACACTAGTGTTTTATTTTAAGCAGTTTCGTCGGTACATCTGTTTTACCGCGTGTGCTTTATAAAGTGTTGCAACTTGAATGCTTTTAAAGCGCATTTGACGTCTGCAACACTATGTAAACGTTTACGTTTTGGAAGGTTTCTTTTCAGCCAATGGTGTTTTGGAAAACTATTTCGAGTGTTTCTCAGATGAAAACGTCTAAAAACCATTTCCAGACATGCCTGAAACTAGTTTTATTTTAAAGGGACGTGTTTTTACAGTGTTGAGAAAAATACCCCCATAACTTACCTGCCAACAGGACGACTCTAAGCACAATGGACTGCATCCTTGTAATCTGTAATTAATAAACATCTGTAATTAATAAACATCTGTAATTAATAAACATCTGTAATTAATAAACATGCGTCACATAGTACACAATAAAGCTGTGGCCAAATAAACATGTTTTTTTTTTGCTACAGGGAATTGCTTCTGTTGGTCTGTTAGTGCTAGTAATGTACGTGCTGCGTAGGCATTTAGCAAACTGCAGCAGTTGCTGCAGTTTGCTAAATGCCTACGCCAAGCTTTCGTTACTGTAGCGCTAGAGATTTAATACAAAGGCCGTTACCAAACGGCCTGCAAAAAAAAAAAAAATGGAAATTGCCGTTTACAGACGATTGTCGTGTTCTTTCAATCCGCTAAAAAAAAAACCGTTATCGTCAAGGTTTTATTAGCAATCGAAGTTAATAAATAGAATTTTGTGCATTGATATTAACAATTTATCTGCTTTCTGCTTTGTTGCAGTTTGAGTTAAATCAATCTTAACTATAAAAACGCGGTCATATTTCCACAGACGATCAAATTTTCTGTCAGTGGGATGCGGCCATCTTGTCTCTGAGCCAAGATGGCACCTCTTTTGTCGCTACATGTGTGTTTGTTGCGCAGCATTAAACGAAATAAAGAGACGCGGCTGTTACATGCAGCGCTACAAACTGCACCTAAAGTGCAGGGAAACGATACAAATTGTTTTTTCAGAAGAAAGGGAAGGCATTGTAATTTGTTACTTTTCCTGGCTGGCTTACATAAAATGCCGGGTAACTTCTACGCTTTATGCTTAAAATTTGGCGGGAATATAACTATTAAGAAACTGTAGTTTTACTAATTCGTTTCCTTTGACTAATAAACAAATCGCAGAACTATGACCTGACACTAAAACAGTTCAAACAGTAACAGTTCATGTATTACAGTGTGAACCACGTTTTTATTTATTAATTTTTGTATTATGGTTGAAAAAATAAACAACTCGCTACGAGCCAGGCTGCACATCTGTGGCGATAGTTACGTCAAGAGGTTAAAATGCACGCGGCTCCACGCAGCCCAAACATACAAGAAAAATGTACAAATACAAACAATTCTTAGCAACATTGTTAAACACTACCTTCTGTCTTGCTTGTTTTTCTTACAGCATTTCAAACTCGAGTTATTGATTTGCTTACAGTTGACATTTATGAGTTAACTAGCATCGTACCCGGCTTCGCCCTTGGATTTGTTTGACCCGTGGTTGTTTCCCAATATTTGCTCGGTGCTGCCTGATCGTTCACTGCAACAGTCGATTTTTGTTTGTGTAACACTCCCCCTTTCCGCCAATCCTCTCCCTCCCCTCTCCCCTCCTCCTTTTATCCCGTCCTCTCCCTCTCCTCTTGGTTTCCCTCCCTTTCTCCTCTTTGCTATACGTGGTTGAACACGTACACGGCTCCCGGCTCCCGTGCTTGTTTGTTTGTTCTCTTCTAGGTTCAGTTAATGCGTAATCGTATGCTTAATGGTAATAGCTCACTCCCCCCCCCTCTACTTCCAGTCTTTTGCTGTGGCTTAAGCGATGCGTACCGTGTGAA
>JAHWFP010022293.1:37831-50082 GCA_023313725.1 Lithobius niger | reverse complement strand
GTTTAGAGGCTTCAACACGTCGTGAGTGTGTCATTACTTCGTTCAGCATCTTTTGGCTGTATTATGCGTTCAAAAAATTAACACAAGCATAAGCAACGTCGGATTAGCAGTAAACATAGCGTATGTGTTAGTATTTTATATGTACCTTTTTGGTTATTTTATGCATTAAAAAACACGAATAAGGCCTTGGGAAAACGCGTTACTACTTCTTTTTTTTTTCGTTTGAAACTGACTTTAAGGAATTAGTTAAGGAAACCTTACACGCTGCTCTCTACGTTTTAGCCTTTTTGCCATTGATTATAGTTTTGTGATGAGTGCCCCCCGGAAGGAACATAAACATAAACTCACCTGTTGCTTGAATAAAAAAAATGGTTCTACGCGTGTAGGTCCAGGTAATCACTGCATTATATATACATCACAGTACAAAAAGCCTTACGTAACAAAATTTGTAACCATGTACAGTAATTCCGTTTTAGTGAGAATCGCTCCATATGTTACTGATAATTACTTCACAAATTCCTTACGCACTTAATATCGTAAATACGAACAAGAGCCACTTATCGAGATTGTTTTCCATTTAATCTCAGCCCTGTTTACTTAAGAGTTGTTTATCTAACGTATCGGTGCATTTCCTGCAATCAGTTCCTTACCAGATGTTCACATCAATAGAATAATTATTTTTTTTTGCTGCGTTTCTATTTTTTCCCCTTGTTCTTTGTTTTACAAGACAGGCTTATTTTTACGACATCTGGTTATGACGTAACAGGGAATAATTTTAAATCCTTCGTGACGCACGGTGCGAATCAGGATAAAAGAGTTTCTCATCACTGGAAGGTGTATCTCTGTGTGTATCCACGATTAGCCTATAACCCTTTGAATTGCGAATATCTGCTGTGACAAATCTTTTAGTTTAAAAATTTCAAAGCGTTTTACGATGCGTTTTTTAATCATATCAACAATCGCATCGAAATATATGGTCTGGCAAACACAATTTTGTTAACGCGGGAGCAGAAAATAGAAAAAAATGTGATTATTCGTATAATTTTAAAGACCAACGTAAATAATACTGTGAAGAAAGTTAAATTTGATAAAATGAATCATAAACATCGTTTGCACATACTACATCATTATTGTGAAGAAAAAAACTGCAATGGAATCAAAAGTTCTCAGACAAAATGTCGAATAGTAATCTGAGATCTGAGTCAGTTAAGCCCAACCATTGTTAATTTTGCATTAATGTGATCAATTTCTTTTTAGTGGTTTTTGACGTTTCTTATTGTTTAAAATATGGACGTGTTTTTGTTGCTAGCACAAACAAATACCTGTGTACATTGCGCTATCCGATTGTTTATATAAAAAAAATATAATAAATTAAATTGCATTCTACGACCTATTTGTGGGGTTAGATTCGTAAATCAGTAAAATTAGATTAGTTGTTCTGTTAATTCGCTACGACTGGTAGAATCGACCAAAAAAAAAAAGACCTAGAAATACTCTCCTTACGTCTTTCGTCAAGCAATTGTCGACGCCCATTGATAAACAAATTTTCCTATTGCATATTGTTCTTTTTTCTATTCCAACTAAAAAAAGTTTTTTTTTTTCATCCTATGTTTCAGTATTTACCAAGTTTCAGTATTTACTGTCTGAAAAAAAGTCTTTTGACGTCTACATGGACATAGTTTTTTTTTTATTTGTGTGTGTGGGGGGGGGGGTTCTTTTCGTGTAAATTGTCCATCCTGAAACAATGACTGCTTGTGACAGGCAAGAAGCCAAAGGCTACTCATTTTGGCATAAAAGTGAATATCGCAATAAGAAAGCCCATCATAAGATCTTATTGTGTGCGGGGCGTATCTTGAGTCCTCTCGGTATTTTATGATCGGCTACGTCTTCCTGGAGGGGGTGGCTTTAATCGACGGCCGCCATTGTTTTTGTAACCATTTTAGAATAGAATAGAATAGAGAACCCGACGGTGCAAGCAAAAGCCAAGAAGCACCCCCCCCCCGCCCCCCCCCAAACCCACACACACACACACACACACCCAAAACAAGGACCAACCACCAGGAAAAGCCTAAGCAAGAAAACGGTCCAGCCGACTTTTGAAATTATCAAGCGAAGTGGAAAGAACAACCGAAACAGGAAGGGCATTCCAAGCCTCGACCACGCGTTCTGAGAAAAACCGGTGCCGAACATTACCAGAGGAGACACTTCCACAGAGTTTGAGGGAATGCCCCCTGGTCAAAGTGTGAGAGAGACAAAAAAAGTCGGCTCAATAAGGTGGTTTAATATTTGGTAAGTGAGGATAAGATCACCCCGGAGGACCTGGTTTTGACCGAAGTCAAGTTTAGTTTGCGAAGTCGTTCGTCATAAGACAAATTTTTGAGGGGAAGGCACCATTTAGTGAGGCGGCGTTGACAAGTCTCAAGACGGGCGAAGAAAGCATAACAGGGGCGGCCAACCTGAGAGCAGAATTCGAGCGTAGGGCGAAGGAAGGTTTTGTACAGGAGAGCAAACAGCTTAGGTGAGCCAGCAGAGAAAGTTTTAAGAATGTAGTGGGCTTTTTTGAAGACTTTGCCGATGATGTAATCAGTATTGGCATGAAATTTCAGGGAAGAATCAACCAAAATGCCCAAGTCCCTATGGGACGTGTTAGTAGAAAGGGTAGTTTTACCAAGGTGATAGCTGCAGTGAGGGTTGTTATGGCCAAAATGCAGCACCTCGCATTTGAGAGTATAAAGGGCAAGACAGTTTTTGGTCGACCAGGTGGCAATGGCGTCTATGTCTTGCTGGAGATCTTGGTAAAGAAAAGCGGGAGAGAGAATTTTCAGGTCGTCCGCATAGCTTCTGCTAAAGGATCGGATGACGGAATGGAGGTCGTACAGGAAAAGGTTGAAAAGAAGGGGGCCCAGAACAGACCCCTGGGCGACCCCCGAGGTAACGGGGACCCAGTCACTAGTGGAACCTCTGAGACTAACACGTTGTCGTCTATGAAAAAGATAAGAATTGATCCAAGGAATATGTGTTTTAGGAAAATTCAAAGAGGACAGTTTGTGAAGGAGGATGAAATGGGAGACGGAATCAAAGGCTTTCCGAAAGTCGAAGAAAACAAGATCACATTGCACCCCTTTGTCCAATAAGGTGGTAAGGTGGTTGTAAGTTTCAAGAAGGTTGGATTGGCAGGAGCGGCCCGGGAGGAAACCGTGTTGGAACTCAAAAACAATATTGAGCCGTTGACAAATGCACATGACAGATTTATGGAAAAACCTTTCAAGATTTTTAGACGCGACACAGCAAACTAATCGGGCGATAATTATTTACATCATGGAGGGAACCACCCTTGTGTACAGGAGTGATATTTGCATCTTTCCAACGGGTAGGGAAGGTGCAGGAGGAAAAGGAACTTTGAAAAATCAAGAAGAAGGGGGTAGCAAGAGAATTTGCACAAGATTTAAGAAAGAGAGGGGAAATGCCATCAGGGCCGCTGGAAGAATCCTCCCTTAAAGCAATGAAGGCATTTTCCACATCTGAGCACAGAAAAGGAGCAGGAAGGAAAGCAGCGTCAATTGGAGAGCTGGAGGGGGGTGGGGCAAATAAGACGAGGCAAAGTGAGAGCCAAATTCGACCGCAATTTCTCGGTCATCAAGCAGAGTAGGACCGTCGTTTCTCTTCAGACAGGTAGTGGGGGCAGTCTTTCGATTACGGTTAACATAAGCAAAAAGGGACTTAGGGTCCGATTTTGCTTTGAGAATGAGGGATTCCTCGTAACTGCGACGGGCGGTGCGAAACCCGGAAACGGCAGCACTCCGGGCAGCTTTGAACAGCGCCATATTAGAAGGGGAGGGAAAATCACGCAGGCGATTGTAGGCACGTTTTTTCTGCCTAATCAAGGACCTGATGTTTTGGTCCATCCAGGGCGGAGCACTTTTGGTAGATGGGGCACACATATGAATGAAGGTCTTAATAACATCAAGAATGAAAACCTCTAAAATTTCAAGTTGGGTGTCCACGTCCCACCCCCCAAGCTCAGCAGGCCAGTCAATACAGGAAAAAATATCATTAATTAACGTATAGTCAGCTTTCCTATAATTGGGACGGGGACCGCCAGGAAGATTAATGTGAAAAACAATTTCGAGATCATAAGAGAGAACGTCATGGTCGCTGAGCCCAAGGGGGGGATAGTGGGTAATGGAGGAAACAGTAAGGTCAGTATTGGTGATGACAAGATCAAGTAAACTAGATTTTTGACCAGTTCTGTGTCTGGTGGGCTTCACAACATGCTGGAGGAGGTCATGATCTTGCAGAAGTTCCAGAAATTCAAAGGCAGCACTATTTTCCGATTGGGTAGTAAGGAGCGTGGTCCAGTTAATGGTAGGGAAGTTATAGTCCCCGGTGAGGATCATTTGGCGACCCTTGGACTGCGTAATAAAATGGTTGAGAGAAGAGAGAAGAGCTGGCCAGCTGCCGAGCAGACTTATTTTAGGGATCCGGTAACAACAGCCAACGTACAACTGACTATCCTTAGCGATATTTAGCTTACACTTAATAATTCCCACTCTCCATGAGGGTCAGTAAAAGAACCAAGGAGAGTCGAGGGGATGCCAGATTTAACATAGATGGCGACACCGCCATGGTGGTTAGCTTTCCTGTAGCAACGATACAGAGTGTAGCCGGGAAGCCCAAGGGTGCAGTTATCCATTCTGTTAGTGAGGTGTGTCTCAGTGACACAGATCACATCCGGATTTATCGTGGCAACATGGAGCTTGAGCTCGTCAAGCTTGCTGAACAACCCCTGAGCGTTAAAGTTGGAAAGCTTAAGAGTATGGAAAGTTTTGTTAGCAGTCCTGTTTGGCAGGCACCCTTTAGGAGGACGAATTTTACTGTTGAATTGAAAGCACATTAAGATCAGCCTCCAGATCGTCTTGTGATAAATTATTGAGTAGTTCTTCCGAACCAAAGAGGTGCAGGGAATTTCCATCGTCGTCGCCTTCAGTCAGGTCGCTCCAATCCCTTGAGACACTAGTTTTTCCTTTTAAGTTAGCTTCAGTTTCTTTTTTTTTTCCGTATAGTAATATTGTTGTTTACCGGAACCCCAGCTGAATGGTTGAGAGGATTTGGCTTGAAAAAGTTATCAATGGTTCTTTGTCCATTGGTAGGTCCTTTGGGGGGATCATGCGTGGCAGTAGGGGGAGCAGCCTGATTTGAAGTAGTGGGGTTTCTTGTAGGTTTGCGTCTTCGTCCAGTGAAATGGGCGACACGAGCGCCTGGTGGCCAGACATCAGAACCAATGATGATGTCCGCAAAGGTACTATCAACGGTTACACAAAACGATTTATAAGTTGGGTACGTCGTGCGCAGTGGAAAGCAACCCACAGTAAGCCCAAAGTTGGTTTTAATAAGACTTTGAATGTACTCCACTTTAGTACTGACGTGGAGCCCACCAACAAAGATTTTTGTAATCACTTGCTGACTATTTGGGGGCAAAGCTTGGGAGTTGGCAGTGGCCAAGGATTGTGCATCAAGAGTAGGTCGTTGGGTGGACCAAGATGGCAAAACAAGTCCTAAGTTAAGTCCTAAGAAATCCGCTCTTCCATTGTTTTTCCCTCCATTTTTATGTAGTGCACCTTGTAGTTATGCCCTCCAAAACCCATACTGGTGCCAATATGGCGGCAAATGTCACTGCTCTATTGGTGTTTCTAGTGAAAATCCAAAATGGCTGCCAATAGATATCGTCCAGTCAACGGAGCTCAAAATTGGAAAATTCAAACGTTTATATCTTTCACCAAAATTGTCTGTTAGGCTTTCCTACTAAGTACATAAAAGTGCTCTAGGGTGTGGAGCTGCAATCAATAATTTTGGTTATCTTAAGAATTACGGTATCCTATGTTCCTAAGACATGTTTGGGCAGCTTGGGGCCTAAAATTGATGGAATTGTTCACTTTCTGAGAAAAGCATGAAATTTGGTACGGATGGACATGAAGGGTAACTGGAAAAAAAAGTAGCTATGATGGAAAGTTCAAATCCCCTCCCTCAAGGGGGGGGGGGAGATGAGGCTTAATGGCGCGTCGACAGCTTGGTCATTAGCGCCAACCTCAGTCACAGTGCAGTGGTCCGGGGTGCCACTGCACCACACATTACAGAGATATTATTCAAACCCCTAATCTAAATCTTGTCATACAGCTGTACCTCCTGCAAAATTGAAAAACACCGGACAGGAGGACAGACGCGCAATTGACGCGCAATGTCATGCGGAAGATGGAAACGACGACGAAAACCATCAAGATGGCAACAATCAACGTGGAAGTGCCGGACCGTAAGTGGCCGCCGACACCAATAACATTCAGGAGGGTCAACCCCCCGCAAAAGGAAACAGTGAGTAAGTCGAGTGTGACCAATGCGCAAACGCGCCAACACCACCTCCTCACGGCGACTGCGGCGACACGCTGAGTGCCATTCCTCAACAGTGCCTTTAATAGCTCGTAATTTATTGCCGTCCTGTCCATCCCACGAGGCTTGCCTCCCTCAAGGGACGGAGGGGGTGAGTTACCTTACCAAAACGTTTTTTTTTTTGCTGTAACTTCTTAACCGTCAACAAATCAAAAGCGTAATGTGAAGCAAAAACGTTTAGCATAGCACACAATTCTTATATACACCTTTTAGGTAAAACCAACCGTTGAACCCCAAAATCGTATATCAAGTTTACCACCCTTAATTTGCATGAGCGCTCCTTTGTTCAATTGGTTGCTATAGTGAACTTAGGTTATAAAGTCCTCTTGCGAGCTTCTAATACTCGAAATGGGCATGCTTAGGATATTCTGAAGGGTGGGGATCTATTCTTTCCATCAATCCTAACCAAAATTGTTTAGCTTAGATAGGGACCGTCCTACAATTTAAAACTGAAGTGGTAATGGCGTAGCAGCGAAAGTTTATGGTGATATTCGTTTTCAAAGTGCTCTTCCCAGCTTTATAAAAACCCGAAATGAATATGCTACGGATTTTCTGAAACGTGGGAATATATTTTTTCCATTGATCCTAACCGAATTTCGTTAGCTAAGATAGGGACTGTCCTACTCCCGGTTAAAGGTTTAGCTGTATTTGGTGTCATGGCTGGTGTCAATTTCAAAGTGCCCTAATAACGCTCATATTTATATTTATATGTAAGCTAAACAATTTCGGTTAGGATTGTTGGAAAGAATAGATCTCAGCCGTTCAAAAAATTCTAAACATGTCCATTTCGGGCTAATAGAGGACTCACAAGAGCACTTTCAACATAAAATAAACATACACTTTCGCCGCTACACCATAACCTCTTCACCTTTAACTGAGTGTAGGACGGTCCCAACCTAAATTAAACATCTTCGGTTAGAATTGATGGAAAGAATGGATCCCCACCTTTCAGAAAATCTTAAGCATGTGTGGTGCAGTGGCAACCCGGACCACTGCACTGTGACTGAGGTTGGCGCTAATGACCAAGCTGTCGACGCGCCATTAAGCCTCATCTCCCCCCCCCCTCTTAAGCATGTCCATTTCGGGTTATTAGAAGGCTCACAAGAGTTCTTTGAATTCGAAAACTACCATACGTTTTCGCCGCTAAGCCAGCACCTCTTCACCATTAAATGGGCGTAGGACGGTCCCTATCTAAATTAATGATTGATTAAGGATTGATGAAAAGAACAGATCCCCACCTTTCGATAACTTCTAAGCGTGTCCATTTCAGGCTATTGGAAAGCTTAGGAGGGCACTTTGAAACAGGAAGTCACTATAACACCTAACTGAACAAATTGAGCGCTCAGGCAAATGAAGGGCGGTAAACTTGAAATACGATTAAAGACTATTAGCTGAGGCTCAACAAGTTAAATAAATACAGATGCAAACCGATTTACCTTGCCTTTTGGACGTATATGTCAGACTGCCTGAGAGGGAAATCGAACACAGGACCGTTGAAACCAAAGGCCGAGGTCCTATCGCTGAGCAATGTTGACACGGCCAAATGAAACGTCCATAGGAAGCATTTAACACGTGCATACATACATACAA
Organism: Lithobius niger; assembly: GCA_023313725.1. Taxonomy (NCBI): domain Eukaryota; kingdom Metazoa; phylum Arthropoda; class Chilopoda; order Lithobiomorpha; family Lithobiidae; genus Lithobius; species Lithobius niger. The sequence goes on along the minus strand of JAHWFP010022293.1, from coordinate 42,051 downwards.
ACAGAAGTTCTCGAAAGGTGGGGATCTTTCATTTTCATCGATCCTTAATCAATCATTAATTTAGATAGGGACCGTCCTATCGGCTATCCGTCTTTAATCCTTATTTCACGTTTCAGTGTTCATTTCGTTTCACTTGGAGCATGGCGCGGCAAATAAGCGTCCCTCCAGTGGCAATTGGAAAGTGTATGTTTGTATGTATATATGTTTGTATGTATAAATGCTGCCTATGGACGTTTCCTTTTGGCCATGTCAGAATAGCTCAGCAGTAGGACCACGCCCTTTGGTTTCAAAGGTCCTGCGTTCGATTCCCCGCTCAGGCTGTGTGACATATAAGTCCAAAAGGCAATGTAAATAGGTTTGCATCTGTATTTACTGAAATACGATTTTAGAGTTCAATGGTTGCTTTTACGTAAAAAGATGTATGTAACCTTTCTTATCCAAAGTTGTGTGCTGAACGTTTTTCCTTCACATAACGCATTTGATTTGTTGTCGGTTAAAGAATTGCAGTAAAAAAAAAAAACATTTTTATTGGGTAAATCACCACATCCTCCCCCTCGGGGAGGGGGCGTATGAATTTGCTATCATAACTATTTTTTTCCTAGCTTCAATTTCCTATTACATTATATATTATACCAAAGGTTGAGCAGTTGTCGAGCTAGTTCGAAAATCCAAAAACCGGGAACTAAATACCAAGAAGGCGCCTGGTTTCCATCCGCAGGAGGCCATTTTCTCGAAAACGGTGAGAGATAGAAAAAAAAGTGAATGCAACCTTTTTGTATATAATTTCACTGGCTTCATTTCCTATTATATTATAGCATGTAGATGTTGATAGACATCGAGTTATTTAGGAAAAACCCGAGAATTGGGAACTAAAATCCATGATGGCAGCAAGAAACCTACTAGGCTGATTCGGGCTAGGTGTTTCTGGTTCCAGTTGGATTCTACATATATTTTAAATTATAACTCCCCTAAATTTGGTGCTTTTATCACCAACTGAACAAATGTTACCGTTACCTGCTCTACTATTAAAGTATTAATGCAGTGGCTGAAACATCAAATTTTATTAAGCCACAGTTTATTTTTGTATCTTCACAATGTTCCATTAACCTGCAGGTGAATTGAAAAAAAATGGTGATTGGAAGCCAATTTTTGAACCTACTTGGAAGTAACGATTTCTATTTTATTTGAAAACAAGAACTGAACCAGAACACTATCCAGAACGGAACCGTAACCCGAACCGCAACTAATTTTTTGGTGGTTCAACTGCTTGGAAAGGGGCCACCAGGGTCATTTCCATTATAACCGACTTATCTTTACCATTCCGTAATTTAGTCAAGGTGGTCCAGAAATTTTGTCGCCCTCTTAATTACGATGCAATGGCAAGAAAACTGGAACTTCAAATCCAAAACGTGAATAGTGGAATAACTCTTTAGAAACAAAACAACTATTATAAGGACTATTTATTTAAAGTTAAGTTGATTAAAAGGTCAAGCCAGCATTTACAATCATAGTTAAAAACTGTTACTGCAAATAGCAAATACGATGCTAAGAGAACTCGTTAAACTTGAAGAAACTGCATGGTGGGACTATTAAATATGACAAACGATATAAAAAAAATAGATGTAGAGATATTTCGCAACTTTATTTTGATGAAGTCATAAAAAATAAGTAGTTTTAAAATCTCTATATAAAAATAGGATCTTTAAAGTGCGATTAGTTAAATATCAATGCCAACTGTAGTATATCCTAATAGGCTGCTCCTTTTTCCACTAGGATTTGTGTGCTGGCACCTCGTTCGTTCAAATTTGTGTAAAATAATTTTTTATTCAACTATTTTTTGTTGCTTTTTGTCGGTCTCTTTGTACCGGTTTTGGTAAAAAAAAAAATATATATATATAGTAATATTTTTATTAAATAAAAAAAACTTAGCCATTTAAAGCGCGTCAAGTTCAGTTATAACCTTCACTATACTTATGTTACGCGATGCTTGGCGTGATTTTCATGTGCTCCATTTCGAACCAACTCAATGCACGTAAACAACCAGCAACAACAACCAAAAAAGCGTACACAATTCCCACAAGACTGACACCAACAAAAATCTTAATTACTCTCAAACATTGTTTAACTAATTTAACAAAACCATAACCATAATAAGAGAACAATTCTATTTTCTTTTGTGTTGAATAACCAAACTTCAACACTAGACTACCATTGTTATCGTGGTAGGCTTCTTCTTCAAAAGTTATCAGGGTCTGTTTGCAATTTGGGATACATTGACACGTAACGGATATCTCTCCAAGGGTGGCCAGCACATTAAAGTAAATATTTGTGGCTGTTCTTGCTGTGTATGATGTGTTGCATGTTATGATGTTGGGTTGTGGACCAGGCATAAACGGCATCCTATTATTAAGAAAAAGAATGTAATATTACAAGCTATAAATGTTAAAACTTGATGAGATCTTAGCAACTTTCTCTTATAAATTACTCAAACTTCGCGCATTATTTTTAGTGAATGACAACTTAGCGTTAGAATTATCGCTGTAAATACTTTACCCCCCAGGAAATGGGTGTGGCGGCCATAACTATTTCATAGGCCAAGAATAGTAGTACGTCACTACGACATCACATTCTCAGCTGCGTATACTTAAGCAAAACCAATACTGGAAAAGTACAAAAATAAAAATATAGCCAACAATTGCACAAGTAAAACAATAAAATACCGCGCTTCGGGGATAACTGCACCCCGTTATGAAGTGTGGATATTAGCTCAAAGGCTGCATTAACTGCAATAACTGCATTTGCTTTTCGCCCAGCAATCTTACGTTATCGTTTTTAAAAATGTTTAAAATTCTTTTTATTTTATTCGGATTGTCTTCCATAACATGATTTCAGCTTGTTGGGTTATTTTTGTCCGAAGCCTTTGAGGAGATATCGCACATGATAACGGGGTGCAGTTATCCGCAAATGTTGTGTTTTATTGTTTTACTTTTGCACGAGTTGCCTATATTTTTATCTATGATGCAACCTTTGACACCTTAATCTTCTCAATTGTGGATAACACTACAATACACTGCTATTTTGCCTTATTCGAAAATTAATATTCTAAGAACCCAACATATCTTTCAATTAGGGATAAAGCTAGGAAATTTTGCCAGAGAGGGAAAATGACCAGTGAGTGATTTTTTTTTGCGCCATCTTATCGGCAATGTTTTGCCCCATTACGAGTTACCTCGTCTTTTCTCACCATTGAATTTGGTGAGGAATTTTTTGCTCCCATCAGATTTCCCCGCAGTGCTCCCCTTCCTTACCAATTTTTCCAATTTACTAATTTACCTACCAATATTTCTTCCCACCCAACTATCCAGCAATTCTCACCCTTACTAGGTAGCACTTCGCTATTATCGAATAAACTGAGTAATTTTTCGGCCATATATCCGATGTAATTGGGTCATATTTCATAATACATCCACATCTGTCATGGGACGCCTGAAATCTCCTAGCATAACTTGCACTATAAGTAAGAATCATTTGCTCGTACTAATTATGGCTTCGAACCAGGAAATGAAAACCAACACTTCAAAGGACCTGGTTCTGGTTATTTTACAAACAGTGCCTAGTATTGCACTAGCAGTTGCCATTCGAAAAGTATTTCAGTGAATGAATTACATACACACAGGAAGCCTTTTTATGGCTTTCAGGTAATTCATTTTTATTTGTACTAAATATTTTACTGTTTAAACTGTGTACAGTATTATTATTATATAAAACTAGGACAGCCCCCCCCCCCTTATATGGCCGGTTTTGTGGAGCATTGTTTTGATTTCCCATTTGCATCGAAAGGTTCAGAAAATTTTATTGGAGTTTACAGGTAGTTTGATGACCATAATATTTAGATTTTAAAAACAATGTTTTTTGTGACGAATTGATTGCCACAAAGACATCAGGGAAATGTACTTCCATTGTTGAAAGTCCCCCGAAATTTGAAAGAAAAGCAGCGCATTCTTACGTATTCAAATTGTTGGAAGTCCCCCGAAAATTGAAAGAAAAGCAGAACATTCTTACGTATTCAAATTGTTGGAAGTCCCCCGAAAATTGAAAGAAAAGCAGAGCATTCTTTCGTATTCAAATTGTTGAAAGTCCCCCGAAAATTGAAAGAAAAGCAGAGCATTCTTTCGTATTCAAATTGTTGAAAGTCCCCCGAAATTTGAAAGAAAAGCAGC